>JANZLC010000008.1:7993949-8004320 GCA_026413385.1 Erythroxylum gracilipes | reverse complement strand
ATAATTAATTACAGTACAATTAATTAAACTATTAT
Source organism: Erythroxylum gracilipes (assembly GCA_026413385.1). NCBI lineage: Eukaryota > Viridiplantae > Streptophyta > Magnoliopsida > Malpighiales > Erythroxylaceae > Erythroxylum > Erythroxylum gracilipes. The sequence goes on along the minus strand of JANZLC010000008.1, from coordinate 8,004,285 downwards.
TATTAATTAATTACAATATAATTAATTAAACTATAATTCATTAATTAATTAAAATATTATAATTAATTAATCAATTAAACTTTAATTAATTAAAATATTATCAGTTACAATATAATTAATTAAAATATAATTTATTCATTAATTAAAATATTGAAATTAATTAATTACAATATTATTAATTAAAATATTATTAATTAATTAAAATATAATAAATTTTTATTTCTCAATATTTTTTACAAACTAACTACTCTCAATGGTAATGGTAATGATTCCTTTTTCTTAACCAACTATCATAATTATAATAATAATACCTATTCTCATTTCTGATATCAATCTTCATGCGAACCAACCACCCCTTAAGTCTTTATCTTTAACATTTACAGCTAACTTTTATGTAGAGAATATGTTGAAATTGGGGTGAAATCTAATCTCATAAAGTAGAATAAAAATGAAACTTTTTATTTTATTTTTTAAAAGTTAATATTGCATTAAATTTTATAAGATAATTAATGCATATATAACTTAATCATTTTTCTTGTCATTTCTCTTGAATTCTTTCTGAAATTGATTCATTGCAATTACTGTATATAGGTGTTTAGTCTTTAACAAATTTATACGAACGAGTTGATAAATGTATAGTAAGAAATGTTAGCTCCTTTAATGCCTAAGAATATTGATAATAAGGTTTGAACTTTTAGTACATTAATTGAAAAAAATATTAAACTTTAGTTAGAATTAATAATTAATTGTACTATTAAATAACAATTAAACCTAAATAAGATCTAATATTTTATATTAGTTTTTATTTATTAAATGTTTCATAGTTAATCATAAAGTTTCTCAAACTTTACATTGAAATCTAAATTAATAAAATTTTCTTTTTCTCTCTTCAATCGTATTTTGTGTGTAACTTATTAAGATTTTATATATATTAACAATAGATATAAATTATAGCATTAAATCATATTTAAGATTAGATAAATTGAAATCCTTTAATTTATTTTTAATTCTCTAATCAAATAATTTATGTCTATAGATTATGATTAATATTTAACAATGTTATCCATAAATATTATAAATATCAAAATGGTTTTAATTGACATTTTTGGCATATATTTTATAATTTAATCATTTTATCGTACAATATTTCAATTAGACATATAGTATTAAATTAATTTCTACTTTATTTTTAAGCACAATTATATTAGTTCTCTATTATCAGTAATTAATTACATTAATGACATTTTAAAACTATATTCAAAGTGTCATTCTATCTCTGTTTATGATATTTCGAATCAATACTAATCAAGAATAATGAGGGTAATGGATATTATATTAATCTCTTAACTTGATTGAGCTATCCTTGACTAAGATATGTCAAAAGTGGTATCAAAATATAATAATTCCTATATGAGCAAGTTTGGAGATCTCAAATCAAATAATCATTTATACAATCATCACAATGAGAATTTTTATAGACACACTAGTAATATTCCAAATAAATTTCTCATATTAGATCAAATTTAGTTAACTTATTCTCTAATAAGCACATAGACATTTAAGAGATTGATTATTCCGTTCATAAGGAAGAAACATAACATGTGTTAGTTTTTTTCGCTCTATTAATACCCAGCTTTAATAGAATATTAACTAGAATAATTTAGAGATACATAGAAATGCAATATGAATCTCATATTTATAATCTCATCATAATTTCATCTATAATGTATATTTATCTCATAATCTTTATCTTATCCATTAGTTTATTAAGCAAATATGCATAAGATAAGTAATGCCTCTCAATAATTCTGTCATAAAAAGTGCAACTAATTGATTAACTATAGGGTATAAACCAACAATATCTCACTTGTACTAAGTCAATTATTTAAGTATTTTACATCATATTATCATAACAATCATACGACTACTGAGATAATGATTTATAAGAGAAACAATATTTTTTATAGTAAGCAATTATTTGAATCTTATAATTTTTATCTCAATTATCATCATAGTTAAGAGAAATTGCCTAATTATATACTTGTATTTTTATGAGACCTTATCTTCTTTTGTATGCCTAATGACTCTAATGTTCTACAGTATATATTGTCTGAATAATGCATGGAATTATAACAAGTTCTTTAAAGAAGTTATTAATCCAAATAATAATTTTCACTAAATGAAAAATATACTATGACTTGATTTATTAATTATTTCTATAAAGAAACTTTTAAATATAAAAAATATTGTTTAAGTGAAATATACCTTAAAGAGAACTAACTTTTGTCAAACTAAAGTTCATATTCATATAATCTTGAACTCAAATATCAATTTATTATGAAGTATTAAGACATCTCAAATACTAAATACCTTTGGTACATTATCTATATACTTGGATAAGAGCAGATAAGCAGCTCATGTATCTATCTCTATAAATCTAATTCCTACAATTGAATTGTTGCCTTTTCTTATCCATTAAGAGTTGTTCTTAAACTATCACACTTTTTTAATAATTGAAAATATGTATTGTTGCTCTATATGAGCAGTATGTCATCAACATACTCCCACTGAAGCATACAATTATACTCTCACCGGCCTTCTTATAAACATGAAAAGTCCATAATCATCTCTAAAACAAATACTTTGAATTCATTATAAAAGTGAATTTTTTGACATCTCATAACCTTTCAATTATATACTAAATGTATTAAAAAGACATTACTTCCATTTGGATATACTATCATAAGATTTGTACTTTTTCAAATTTTATCTTACTCTCACTGCTTATCTTAAAAATCATTTTTATATAAATGTTTATTGAAACAAATATTTTGTTTATTAAGGTCTGTAAGATTATATTCAAACCTTTTAGATATTTAGTTCTACATTTATTGGATAATATATGCTTTAACCAATCATCACTTCTTAAAATAATTAATTTGACTCTTTTAAGGTCTTAGCATTCCATATCTAATATGAGACTTTTTTTTGAAAAAAATAAAAGGTTTGTATTAATACTAGCAAAGCTAGACGGTTACAATTAGTCACTTAATCTAGTTACAAAAGCAAAAACCTTAAAATAGAGGACATTAATTGATTATAGCAAGTCAACTTGGCTAAGTGTTTATAGTTTGTTATTAGTAATAAAAGTGACACTTATCTAATTTACTAGATTAGCCTTAAACTTCACCAGACTTCAATGAGTCACCTCCATATGTTTTGAAAAGTAGATAATCCGACTAGTGTAATGATGTATATGGTTAGTAATTGTCTTCCATTGAGCACCCAAAAAGGACAGTTCATTTTAAATATGTGGAACTTATAATTTTATCCTAAAGAGGCCTATCAGAATTGGCTTTCTATCCATTACCAATTCTCTCATTGTGGACTACTTGAAAAGGTCATTTAACCCTATTGTATTCCATATGAGAATGATCATTTAAGGGGAATACCTCTTCTTTATAGTTTTCCTTCTGGTTGATCTTCTTTTGGGATTAGGGGAACGCTCATGAAACCTATCTTATATCCTCACAAATCTATCATTCTTTGGTTGTCTTAGTAGCAGGTTACTTGGTGGATCATTATCTAGTAAGTCACATTCATCGTTTCTTCTTTCATTGATTGTGAATTTTTGGTAGAAGTTATATCTTCCTGGTTATCAAATTCCTTTAATGGAGAGGTGTGTCTAGAAGTTATATTGGGCTTCCCAATTTCAGTATCTAGGGTATCAATTGCTGAGTTATCTGGATTCTCATTAGCAACAATTTGTAGACCCACAACCTCATCATTATCCACTAGAGAAGAATCAACCCCCAATAATTCATTCAGCCATCTAGTTGGTTGAATTAATTTCAAAATTTTCAATCTCCCCTGTTTCACCCAATTTGAGTATTGGTAAATGATCAGGTAGTATAACATTCCTTTTAACCTCCACACAGATTTTTGCTTACCCAATTCACTCCATTCTAGATGTTTGAGCATCCATCCAAAGAGGCGTTCTATTACAACTAGAAGAATAAATTACTATCTTCTATAAGTAGACTTCAATTAATATTATCCACCCTAAACAATGTAAAAGTGTATCGGATTTATCGTTTTATACTTTCAAAGGACTGTATCAAGGAGATAAAGAAATAAATGAAGAACTTCTTATGGTCTGGTACAACTCGAAACCACCAGGGAGCAATAGTCAACTAATAAGATGTATGTTTGCCTAAAGAAGAAAGAGGTCTAGGCATAAAATTCATTAGAACCATTAAAAAGGTTCTAATAGCAAAGAGGATTTGGAGAATATTCACAAATAGGGAGGCAATTTAAGTAAAATAGATTTTTATGCATTTTTAAAAAGGAGTAAGCTTTTTAAATAAGAAACCAAAAACTAATTCATTATGGACAATGGTGCGGATCCTTAACCTGAGAGATAACTTAAGCAGGGTCACGAATAGCAAAGTGGGTAATGGAGAAATGACATCCTTTTGGCATCATAACTAGAATGAAATAGAGCCACTTCATCTAGTTTTAGAACTATAGAGCATAAGACATATAATCTTAGATAAGGCTTTAGTATGGGAACTTATTCATGAAAACGAATGGTCTTACAAAGCTAAGGGAATGTCTTTATTAATGTAAAACACTCCTAACTATATACTAAACCCTAATGAAGAAGATATGGTAATTTACATCTTACATCCCACTAGCAACGTCACTAACAAATTATGTCAATATATTTTTAGAAATCCATCTCAAAGAGTACCTTAACTTTTGTTGGTCTTGTTTAAATTAAGATTTCCGAAGGCCTTTATTATCCTCTGGTTGGCCATTAAAAACAAGCTCAAAATAAAAGACATACTAGAAAATATAATTAGTAATATCAATCCAATTTATAGGCTCTGTGTAATGACCCGTTTCTACACTTAAGGATTTAATTGTTAAACTGAGTCATATCATCTGAGAATTCATGAAGTGCATTTCATTTGCATGCATCATATTCGCATCTATACATGAATTATGATTTAAAGACATTGTAAAAAATAGTATATGCACTCGTTTAACATATCCCGGGGTATGAAAGATCTTAAATGATTATGATGTATTTGTGTGTTGATTGTGACTTGAATTTTGTTTGATAGATTATAATTAGTGAAATGGGAATTTATTGTTACAATAGAGTGATTGATAAGGTGATATATGCATCTAGATTAGGAAAAATGTTAAAGGACAAGACAAATTGATACATGAAAATTTAAGTTGATTAGGCCTATGAAATAGTGACATGTGGCATTGGGAATAAGTGACAAATGACTTAGCTAATTGGGAGATAAATGGCTTGAGTACATAAGCGACAAGTGGTCTAGGAATTATATGAAAAATGGACCAAACATTAGGTGACAATTGGTAGCATGAGAAGACATAGCTCTTTATTGGACAAGTGGCATGACATGTGTCTCACCCCTCTCCTCACACTTGCACCCCACACTTGAAGACACCTTCTTTCATGTTTTGGTTACTTATTACCCTCTTCTTTCTTCACACCAACAACACTCTTACACCACCTCCATAACCTTTGAATTTTTGCCAAAATTTCGTAGCCTTCATCTTATGTTTAGAAATCCTTCTCATTCCATCTTATTCTTGGAGTATGTTTTATCCTTGCATGTTTGGAAGGCTAAATTAGCTTAATGATTGAGGAGGTTTTGAGCTGAGCAAGTAAGTGATTTATTCATCTATTGTGACACATGTTAGCATAACATTCATGATGATTATTTAGGGATGAACTTGGTGGTGGTATTGATGATGAAGTTGTGCTGGAAATTTGATGGATGAATTGGTTTTGTTTTGATGTATGAAACCATAGGTTAGAGGCTATTTAATGGATGATTTTATATTGGGATTTGAGGTATAATTAAGGTATAACTGAGGTATAATCAATGAACTATTATGATGGTATTAGAATCCAATTTTTTTTTAAGGAAATGAATGGTGAACTTTCTGTTCACCTACCTCACGATCGTGGAAGCTGCATAAGCTCCTTCCCACGATCGTAGACAATTCATTGAAGTGAGAAACTTTCTGTTTTGTCTTTCCATGATCGTGGCAATGTACGATATTGGGAAATGCTCTGAAACGAAAAATTTTGTTTTGTGTGATTGTTGAACCAACTAAGGATAAGCTACTTTACCTTGATGTATTTGAACTTGATTGAGGCTTGAAATGAACATAGATTGTTATTGGATTAATTGGTTAAGGGTTTGATAAGTTTAGGTTATTAATTGAGGTTATAACTTAAAGAATGGATTGTTTGAGATCAATGTATCTAAATCTAAAATTGTGAGTTGTTAAAGGAATGAAGGTGTTCTTATGGATGCAAATGTGATCCAAAGGATGTGAAAGATGTGAATTAGGTATGAATGAATGAGAATTGGAAAATTGTGTGAATATGTAATGCTAAAAAAGGATTGGTGAATGAATGGTTGATGAATCTAAAGTAACCAAGTTTTCTTAAGGCATAAACCTAATTGCAAACAGGATACATACAAGCTATAATGAATGAATGAGCAAGAATTGTGAATAAGATTACATACCTGAGATAGTCAATTGGGCATGCATTAAATATAAAACATATACATGTGTATGATTGAGTACTCATTTGATTAAACAAGTTATTAATGTGTATATATGTGTGTATTGCATGATATAGAAGCACAAATTGATCGACAGCATCCAAACATTGCCGGATGGTCAAGGAAATAATTAATTTAGAGCATAAAGTGAGTCAACCTAGATGTTTTCTCACTATATTTGATTTGTTTTTGTTTAAATTCCAATTATTGAATTGTTACTTATGAGATTGTGATAATTCCAGACATTGATAGTCCAAAGAGTTCAATATTTGGAAATGTAATGGAAGTGTTATCTACTTATATGTGAATGTAGGAAATGAGTGCTCAACTAAATATTAAATACCGAACTTAGATCCGATGAATGCGATAAATGTCTATGTACACTGAATGAAAGTTGTTGATGGCATATTATACAATTTGATGCATTTCATGACATTGATATGAATGATCAGATAAAGGAGTTATGACCAGAGTGACCAGTGTGGAGAGGAGCTTAAAGCTCATAAATGTGCACAAAGAGCCACAGGCTCAATGATTAATGAGCTCGGTATCAACGATAGGTACGGGATAGTGTTTGAAATGAGCCTGGAATCCACAACAGATACGGAACAACTAAATTAGCGCTCGGCCATAACAAAATAAAAGAAAGTAGAATCACATGTGCATTTGTATTTATATATATCATGTATGTGTCATGTGGATAGTTATGAAGAATTACTGAATTGTGTTGAAATAATAATATGAAATGTTTATGTACATGTTGAACTGAATGACTGAGATGAGTAATTGGATTATTTGAGATGACTACATGAAATGTTTGTGTTCATAATGTGTTGGTTGAAATGTGAGATACATATATCATGATTTGGTATCCAAATTAAATGATGTGATAAATGAGAATTGGTTTTGAAGAATGTGATATGTTTGAGAATTTGGATTATATGTTTGTGATATTGTGTCTTGACTTGAGTGAACACATCGATGATGGTTCACTCACTGAGTTCGCAAACTTATCAAAATTGCAACGTTGATTTTCAGATACTGGGGTGACTTAGCTTTCAAGGCAATCTAGTAGCAGCCTAGTATTGTCTATTTTGAAACCCAGAATGGCTCAAAGGTCTAGTCAGGTGATTTTGAAGCGTCTAATCGGATTATTTTTCTCCAGTACCGAGTTTTATATTGTACACGTTGTATAAAGCTGTGAACTTTCATATGTTATGTATTGTATAAACATGAATTATGAGTGTAGTGAATGTTTATGCTTGTAAATCAAATACAATGAATCTCAGATGTCATTGGTAATGTAAATTCATGGATTATATAATTTAACGACAATGTAAACTTATGGTTATGAATAACATGAGGAAACTTTGTTCTTCGAAATGCTTATGTTCTATATGATGCCATGATAAGTTGATGTGACTGCTCTAACATGCCGCTTTCGTGGGGTATATACTCGGATATTCTCTGGAATGTTGGTATATGCTCTATAGTAGTGGGATGTTACACTCTATGACTTAGAAAATGAAAATGTGAGACATTTATTTTTCATATGTTAGTTCACTAACACACTTTGGAGAAGAATTCAAAACCTTTGCAACATCTTTTGTCAACTAGATGAATGGGAGAAAATTGTGTAATGCTAAATGAATTCATACAAGGTAAATAGAGGGGTAAAAAATAAAAGTATCCCATGTAATTAGAAAAACCCTCTATTGAATTATTTTAAAAAGTCCTTATATTTTAAAATTGGCTAGAAAAACCCATTGGAGTTAAATTCCACTAAAAAGAAAACATTAATGAAACTTCCAATATGTTAAAATTAGTCCACATGGACCAATCAAAATCAAGTGAGATAGATCAACTCAACCCCCTATTTCTAACCAGACCATATATATCTAAAAATAACCCAAGTAGCCCACCCCTACCACCCAACCGCCACTACTACCCACTCCTTACAAAGACTAGAACCCTTAAAATTATCCCCATTCAGTGAACAAGTGAAAATGGTGGAGGAAGTAATGGAACAACCAGAGGACGATAACAAAGTAGTCAGAGGAGATTTTTCATCATGAGTAAGAAATGTTAGAAAGCCCTTGTTTGTATTACTTTCTTATGTTTTCCTATTTTTTGCAGATTTTTCTTCCTTAACCTAATACATGTAATGAACATAAGAAGTGAAACCCTTGTCGTCGCTGCTACTATCAACACTACTTCCTTTATTGGTACCATCGTTGCTCCATACTTTCGGTGGTTGTCTTCCATTATGGATTAGACTTAATTGGGGCAACAAGAATAATATAAGGGCCAACATCAGTAAACCAAGAACAAAACGATAGGTTGGTTTTTGGATTGGTAGTTGGACTTAAAAGGGTCAATAAGAGTAGCATATGGACCGATTCCTTTTAATGTTTTGGGCAATAAATTTAGACTTAAAGGAACCCACCAGTAAACAAATATACATTACATATTAGATAATATGTTTGCTTAAATTTATAAATTAGTTTCTAAATTCATATATATTATACCTATGAATTTAAACACTTAGAAATAAGTTTCTAAACTATTTATCAATTTAAATATTGACTAGTTCAATTTTAATTAGAAATAATTTTCTAATTACATTTAAGTTATTAATTTCATAAGTTTAATAATAGTGAATTAAAAATAAGTTTTTTAATTGAAGAAATTAATTAAATCAAAAAATATATAATTAGAGATAAGTTTCAAATTAAAATAACATTATTAGAGTAACGAAAATTAGAAATAAGTTTCTAATTCAAATTTTAATTTGATTGGTTCCATAATAATTATAAATTTATTTCTTATTAAAATGATAATAATAATTTAAATATGAATTGTTTATATAACAATTGAAATTGTGGTTTTGAGTAAACTATAAGCGTGATTTCATCATTAATGTTATTATTCAATATATGTTTTTTGAGTTTGGTGAGTGACTTCTAATTCCTGAAATTGTATTTTTAAAAAAATGTCAATTATCAAGAGGTCATTCAGATTGTTGTGAACTATGGCATAAATGAAATGATTCATTATTATGTTAGTGTCGTTACTTCAAATGCAATATCTTTATAGAGACAATATAATACAACATGTTATTACTATTAATAACTTAATGCAAGAGAAATATTTCTAAGATTATCTGGCTTGTATAAAAGTTGAAGTGAAATACATGACTTTACTCTCAACTTTTCTCTAACTAGAAAGTGAATTCTTAAGCATGTTTTGGAACTTATAATAACCTACTTTGAAATCAGATAAATGGATGATGATAAACTTTACGAGAGAATTTTTAAGAAAAGAATTGATTTGGACTTTAAATCAGCCTTCCAATCAAAATTATTAGAACAACAACATATCAAGGTTCTAGGACTTTATCATATGAATTTATTGACCTTATTCCACATAAGGTTCGTTATATGTATTGAACTAAGTTGTAATGAACTATATAAATTATGTTTATTAATGTATGTCAAGTTTGATATTATTCAGTTTTATCAGAATACATGTTATATAAATGTTTATGTTTGAAAATTCTTCTTGAGTATGATAATCCGTATTCAATTGTCATATGAATGATAATCAAGAACATTCGTACTCTTTCAATTTCATAGACAATTGAAACATGATTATATATATATATATATATATATATATGTATCACATATATATGTATGTATGTATGTATGTATGTA
>JANZLC010000008.1:7981880-7993849 GCA_026413385.1 Erythroxylum gracilipes | reverse complement strand
ATGTATGTATGTATGTATGTATGTATGTATGTATATATGTATGTATGTATGTATGTATGTATCACATGACGATAATGTGTATATTCTTTCTTTTTATAGAAATTTTGTGTTTTCGATATGGCTACTATAGAAAAAAATATTATTGTTGAACTTAATAAGGGTGAGAAATTAAACGACGATAATTATAATATTTTGAAGATGAAAATCCAATATATGATGCTTATGAAATATAGAAGAAAAAGAACTTATTATCTCGCTTGCATTACGTTACTAACCAGTATGGATAATGATAATACATGAGTTTCCGTATATGAAATTGCTAAAGAAATGTAACGTTGCTGATTTCTTTCTCTCTGTAACAACTATCTTATGATAGCTAACATGAGTTGTCTCACACACTGGCTCCCTTACATATAGGGATAGACAGTCAGATGACTCTTTATCTCTTTGTAGGTAGCAAAAATATCTTTATAACAAATGTATTCCATAAGAACTATTCTCTTAAAGTATTTCGTATAAACATTACAAGAAAATAAGATAATCTGCGACGTTTTATCAACTTTTTGTGGCGTTTAAAAAACTTCACAAAAAGTATAAAACGTCGCAAATTTGTAACACTTTTTGCGACATTTTATCAATAAAACGTCACGAAATAGAAACCACGACGTTTTGTTAAATAAAACATCGCAAAAGACATTTGCCTTTTGTTTAATTAAAACATTTTAATCGTCTCGCGCATTTCTTCTCTAGTTTCTTCTCTCTGCCTTCTTCCCACCCAAAATTGGTTTCTTCTCTTTATCCTCCATTACCACCACCACCATCACAAGCGCTAGTTTTGTTCCTCTCTTCTCTTGTTTGCTTGGTTTTTTAATTTACTTGACTGCATACTTATTTGGGTCTTAAATGGAATTGCGCAGGAGGAGAATGCGCAAGAAACTGAGAGTCTGTCAAAGGAAGGATTTGACGTAAATCTTATTCCAGGTATTGTTATTTGATTACCAGTGAATACTCATTTAGGCAATTGCAACCAGGAGAGGAGATATATTACCAGATGTGGGTTTTGGAATTTGTTGATGATAATGGCTTGCAATAAGGTAGTTCATCAAGTAACGACAATGACGACGATTGTGGACGCCAAAAGTTAACCAGGGCTCAAAGGAAGAGGCTTCGTCAGAAAAAGCTTAAGGAAGATGTCTGTCGTCGGAAACAAATTATTAGACCATTATTACCTTCATCAATGGAAACACTTGATGATGGATGCATCAACAAGTGTTAAGATTGCAGTCGAAGAGAGTACTCCAGGTGTTTGACAGATTGCCGATGATAGTCGTGCTTCCATTGTCATAAGTAACAAGCCAGGTAAGAATTGTGGACTAAGTTATAAGCTCCACGTGAAATGGGAGTGTTTATTTTAGTTTCCATGCAAACGGATCTGTGTTTGTATTCAGAAGAGTCATGTGGTGGTAGTAGCTAGAACAAGAGGAAGCAGAGGAGGATGGCCAAGAAGTTAGCTAAGGAGAAGTTGGAGTTCTCTAACGTGGAGAACTGTGTGAAAGATCAAAACTTGGAGTTCTTTGAAGTGTCCAAACTATGTGAAAGATCAAAGTTCGAGTTCTCTGCCGGTGTATATATGATGTTTGGTTCGTTATGTTCTGATGATTATTTCATTGTGTGAAAATATTAGGTTTGAGCTAAAGATTTTTGGTGGGTTGATGGGAAAATTGCTATGATTTTCTTTACTTGGAGCTTTTGTAATGTTGATAATTAGGTGCCACTCCTTTAGTGTTTAAAGTTTTGAAAATTTCTTGCTTTCCTTTTAGGTATGTGAAGGTTGGAGGTTTTATGTTGTTCTTGATTATAGTTATTTGATTTTTAGGGGAGAAAGAAGCACGACAATGTTGTGTTTGAAAGGTAGGGATTATAATAACTCTTCGGTTCCCATTAGATACATTCCTAAGATATCTTCGCAGGCTGATGACTCTAAGAATTCTTTACTTTTGAAGGGTTTTAAAAAGGTGGCATTTATGCAAAACTTGAGAAGTATTGGTGAAACTTTTGGTTTGGATGAGAAGGCTCAGAAAAGGAATGGAATTCCCAATAACTTCACGATACCTTGTCTTTTGTTTGAGCTTCTACTTGTTAATTTCTTCCAATTTTTTTGTTCGAGGAGACAATGTGTTTAGATATAGATACCAAATACTAAAAATGTGTTTTTCTGTGTCATAGGACTTTGAAATTCATTAGCCTGAACTTATTTGAAAAATGAAGCTATTATAGTACAGTTCTTGCTTTTTCTTATTTCCCTGATAACCTCAAAGCTTAACATATATAAAAACTTTCCAACTTTTGTAGACGAGAGACAGGAAACGAGCACAAGAAATCAATGATAAGCATCGGTATCACTTGTTCTTCAAGTGTCCTGTTTGGAAAAAAGAGACAAGAAGCACTGGAGCTTCTTTTGCTCAATACGGTGGACTCAGACCAGTTGAGAACATGCAAATGTTTCCACCTACAAGTAAGCTCAGTGGTTTCCATATTGGAAGGCAAAGAGTTGGAGTTTTACATAAAGAAGATCCAGAGGAAGAAGGGCAAGGGAGCTAGTGCTGCCTATGTTTTATATATTAGACTTTTGTTTCTACCTTACATTCCTTACTTCTGGAACATTTTGAGCAATCAAGACACATAGGTCCAAATAATGTTATGGTTAAACTTTTGGTTAGAATACTTATATTTATCGATGAAATTTGTTCAATTAAATAGTGCATTTAATACACTCAAGTAATTGCATAGTTTTGTATGATAATTTCTATATCGTTGCATAGGTTTCTGTTATAACCCTTTGGGATGAGCCACTTGATCTAACAAAATGCTTAACACTTGAGTTTTCTTAGTTTTACTGTATGCCTTTGTAGTTGTTAGACAACTTTCTAACTAATGATTGCTTAGGTCTACTGATTAAACAAATAAGATTAAAAAATTGTACTTAAAAAATAATTATTAAGATTAAAAAAAATATTAAATTAAAATGATTTTCAAAAAATAGAAAAATAATAATTAAATAATAATACAAATAATAATAAAAACGTCGCGTGTGACTTTCCGTGACGCTTCAAAAAATGTTGCAGAAAGATCAATCATTCAGTGACGTTTTTTAAAACGTCGCGGAATATCCGTGTTTTCCGTGACATTTTATGAGAAACGTTGCAGAAACCTTTTACCTACACTACATTCCGCGACGTTTTTTGTGACATTTTTTAAAACTTTGCAAATTGTATTCTGTAACATTTTTTTGACATTTTATAACGTTTTGTAAACATCGCAAATTGTACTATTTTCTTGTAATAAAAGCTTCCATAGGGATGATTCCTAGCAAATTATTAGTCTGTCTCTTGCAAGTTTATCTTTTAAAAAGCTTGATATGCGTTGTAGAAGCAAGACGCCACTTTATAATATTTTATTTTTATGAAAATAGAATCTTTAAGTAACACTACTTTGTGAGATAAGGGTTTAAATTATCTTTTCCTGTTATTCTGTTCCTATCTATTCTATGAGTATTCAGCATCTATTTTTTAAGTCTCATTTATTGAATGAATAAAAGCTCATGGAACATGATAGAAATACCTATTATGTTTCATAAATAAAAAAGGTGTATTCCAACCATTATTCCCTGCAAGAGGGGTTGCCCTTCTCGTCTGCAATAGGCAAATCAAATATTCATATAACTGAAGGCAGGATAGATATATGCTGGCAGCGAACCTAATGTTGGTATAAATTTTAAAATAATGACAGTTTCAATATACCGCATTTTGCTTTAGTTATATCAACATTAGTTGATTGTATTCCGTTCAAAATAAATAAACAAGAACATGCTTAAATGCGAGCAAAGGTTGGATAAGGTTGAGTTTTTAATTAAGATATTGTAAGCATGACATAAATAACGAAACAAACCTAGAAATGTTTGATTAGAAAGGTTGATTTATTGATTTTTCCGATGTCTGTGGTTGAGCAAGCAAGTGCAAGGAAATCAAACGTCAATGTTAGGACAAAGGCCAGCAATTGATATTGATTTAGTGTGTAAATCAGAAATTAAAACAATCTATGTTTGTGGACTACAGTTCATATTGGATTGGACCGCGTTGGAAAAACTTCTGACGGATTTTGCTTGGACACTATAAGAAAAAAATAATTGTATGTTTAATTTATTTTTCTTTTCTTTCTAAGCATGCGGATGCGTTACTTCATTTTCTCATCGTTCTATGTCCATCAAAGATGGATGGTGATTGATGAATGCCAGAAAAGATTGCTTGTTGTCTTGTATAATCAGGATCCCTTTTGTTTTTTTCCGACTGCCGAGTTGAAAAGATTGCTTGTTATCTTGTATAATCAGGATTTTTTTTTTTTTTCTGAATGCCAAGTTGAAAAGATTGCTTGTTATCTTGTATGATCAGGATCTGATTCTCTAATTTTGCATGTTTAAAGTGGATATCAGTAACTTTTGATCCCAGCTGTATCAATAACTGAATACTTTAAGATAATGAATCTAAAGCATATCATGTGAGTTGAACTGAATCAAATGTTAGCCAGATGCTAATTGACAAAACATGGTATCTAATCAAGGTCGACCAGCTGGGATTGATTACATACCACTCGTGATAGTGTGCAAGGAATTTACCCCAAAATGTATCTTAACTTCTGAAGATTATAACCAGACATCATCCTTCCCTCATTCCTTGGTGAATAGCCTTGAAAGAAAGATTCCTTAATGATAAGATAAGGGTTATAAAATGCTCTCCTCTACCATGGATTATAAACTGTAATAATACAGCTTTTGGATCACGTCACTGAACGAAGAAAATACGAGCCTTTGAGTTCTACAATTCATCAGAGTGGAAAAGGGTCTCATACTCTCATTAGGCCAAAAGTACCACTCTCCATTTCGATCCCCACAAGCCAGAATACTACTACTACTGCTAATAATACTGATACTAATAATAACAAAAGAAAGAAGGAAAGAAAGAAAGGGCGTGTCAGATGATGATGTCGCATATGGAAATTCAAGTTTCCAGGAAATGGTGCCGCTAACCCCGAAGGACCCATGCATGTGCAAAAGGGCAAGACAACATCGAGAGGACATATTTTTACTGTGAGATGCAATAATGAAGTTGATGACTAGAATTAGTAGGTCAATAGACTAAAATCTATTCATACATCTTCCCTTATGTTAAGCTGGTGGGTTCCTGTCAACATTATAATTTTATTTTATGTCGGTAAAATTTGCTACTGTGCATATAGAATGATAATCCATACTAATAATATTTTTGCTCGCTTTACTTTACTAAGGGTGAAAACTGGAAAGTGTTATGGGGTGAGACCGTGGACAGATAGGACCGTGAAAGATGACGTACGACTAATTCGTGTGTTTTTGTCTGTGTCTCTGCATAAATACTAGGCTTTATTGACACATTTTGGCTTGTGGTTTCAATAGCCATGGCAGAGTTCAAGCACTTGGTGATTGTTAAGTTTAAAGAAGGCGTTGTAGTGGAGGAGATCGTTAAAGGGATGGAGAAACTGGTTTTAGACGTCGATCATGTCAAGTCCTTCGAATGGTAAAGTATCCATTTAATCTCTCTCGTTCTCCTGTATCAGCGTTCAGAAACATTCTTCTTTCTTTTAATATGTCCTGAAATGGATCCTGATGGGTGAAATAGGAGCACGAGACTACTAATTTCTGTTTAACAACTAACCTTGATCAACATTTTGTCTGCTAGAGATCTGATTGCAAGCTGTGATAATGAATATAATGCATTGAAAAGGACTGGAAAAAAGAAACAAAGAAGGAAATGTTCAGGCAATATCCTATCTTTTTTGTCAAAATGCTCTAACTCTTAATTTAATTTCCACTCAAGAAGTAGCCATTTTGAGTCACCAAGCCAAGTGTAGCTAGGGAGTTTAGCTTTATGTAGCAGAAGTTGGCAGTTCTAGCTGTTACAAGCTACCATAGGTTTGTTAAGCTGACTTCGTTATTTCACGATATAGGTAGTGTGTAACAACAAAAACAATATTGCATCAATTACCTTTCAAGTCCATTTTTTCCTGAAAATGCAGTCAACCAATTTGCATTTGGTCTTGACATTCAGGGGACAAGATATAGACGGCCATGAGATGCTTACTCAAGGCTTTACACATGCCTTCTCCATGACATTTGGGAAAAAGGAAGATTTCACCGCGTTTCAGAGCCACCCAAATCATGTTGAATACTCTGCTACATTTTCTGCGGCTATTGAGAAAATAGTGGTTCTTGATTTCCCAACTGTTCTAGCCAAGCCACCTGCTTGATCCATTCACTTTCATCCTATAATTAAACTGAAATGCTTGTTGTGATGGTGTGTGAATCTCTATGTGTATGGCTTGTATAACTGTTGTTGGCAATTGCTTTGTAACATTCCAACTCCAAGGCAATTTGTTTCACTTTGTATTATTGGTATGACATAAATGGTATTTTCCTGAATCCTTCTCTCAATTCAATGTAGCATTTCTCTCTTCGTAGTCACTTTTTGACGATGAAAATTGTAATTGATGACTGGATTGGCCTTAAACATGTAGGGGTTTTTTTCAGTTATGCCTTGTCTCCTGTCATTAATTCTCCTGAAAGGGATATCCAGACAAAGATTTTGTTGGTGTTGATATCTCTCTGTGCTGTGCCTTAATGTGCTCTTCAGTTAGTAAGGAAGGAGTTTAAGTGCAAATAATATGTCCTAAAACCAAAGGACTCAAGTTTCAATTGATGCAGTATGGGAACTTTTATGAATGGACAATGGGTGAGAGGTGACAGAACATTTGGCCTCATCACGCATCAGTCAGTTCCTGTGATAAAAGAAAAGGGAGAAACATGCAGAATCCGAATAGAGCATGGGCTTAAGCTTAATTAAAAAGTTTCCAAATTCCAGTGAGCAAAAAGATTGACGAGAATAAAGAGAAACTAATTGAGATTTATGAGGAACATCAGTTGAATTGAATGCTACTTTATTGACTTTCAGAGATGACAGGCCACTCAGCGATAGAAATAAAAGTAGCACATGATCATTCCAAGATGAAAAGTAGATTCTCTGTCATCCACTTCTACTGGTCATGAAAGGCAAGAAAGTCTGATCAATATTCTTCACCCATTTTAAGAATCAGATCGGAGAAGGAACTGCGAGCTTACAACTAACATTAGATTTTGCTTCACAGGAATAAATATGCACACTAACAAGAAACTGGAGATTTTCCGTACTGCGTTTCTCACTCTAAATTTCTTACTCTCCACTTGTCTATGCCAGCGCCAGGATATTTCTTCAAGTTCCTGTGGAAAAATTAGAATTCCAATTACAAATGTTCAGTCCCCAGTAAACAAAATGATCTTATGTAGATCTCAGAAACTCTACTTTAGAACCTCTCTTGGTCTTTTCCAAATCTCTTCCGTTGATTACACCAAAAAAACACTAACCATTGCTTACCCTGGTTCTTGTTCTCCATCAAGTAACTACATCTATCCTTCACTTCTATCTGCTGCTTTTCCTACCCCTCCACAGCCCAACTCACTCCTCCTCTTTAACTGCTCGGAGGAACACTTTCCGAGATCAACGTTTAGGTGTAACCGAAATCACTCCAGTTCATGCGCAGC
Organism: Erythroxylum gracilipes; assembly: GCA_026413385.1. NCBI lineage: Eukaryota > Viridiplantae > Streptophyta > Magnoliopsida > Malpighiales > Erythroxylaceae > Erythroxylum > Erythroxylum gracilipes. The sequence continues at coordinate 7,986,186 of JANZLC010000008.1, read as the reverse complement.
TGATCTTGATAAGGGACTTGAAAGTTCTTATCCGTGCTTATTGGTGAAAGATCTTGAAAAGCTTGAGAAGGGTTTTCATCCAAAAAATCTGAATTGTTCACACTACAGCCTGATTCACAGGCGTTCACTGATGGACGATGAAAACCAGGAATATGAACTTGGGACAAGGATCTCCTTTGACATTCCTGATCATGTTCCAAATATCTGTAATGAATGTGAGAAGCCTAATGGGAACTGCGGTATTGGGTTACGGTGCATTTGCCACCCTCGAGAGTGTAGTAAGTGGGCTCAAATCTTGAGTTAATAACTTCTGGTTGCTCTAAATTCTAATGGTTATTTATTCATTTGATGCAGAAAACAAGGTCATTTCTATGGCTGGATCATTAATGCATACTGGTAATGTCCTCTTTGTACTCTCAAGCATTGTGGTTGCAGCCATTTCCATCATTTTCTGAGGAAAGAAACTTTGTTGAAGTATGCATAACAGATATTTCCGTGATTTTTGCTTCTATCTTCGGTGTACAAAAATACTGTGATGTGAAATCGTCATTACATCTTTATTTCAAAATAGGGTTGTCATTATCCTCATGTTATGGGTGTATCAGCCACACCAAATGAGACATTTGGCAGTTCTAGATGAGGGAACACATAGACAAGGAGATATGTACTGAATGGTTATGCAAAGAATTAATGATATCTGATGTTTCTTGTTCACATTCAGGTCTTCAATTAGGCGATTTAGACTAATCTGAGTACTGAAAAATGATTTAGGCATAAGATGTGTCCTAATCCGAAATTACTGCTCCAACACACTTGCCGTGCCTCGCGTTGTTAATTATGCTTCCTCCTTCTGATGGTAAAACTTTATATGTACATCATCAAGCATCAACTATTCAAATTCGTGTTCAAAACTTCAAATCACCACGAGGCAACAAGCTGCCTGTGACGGTGAGTCATAGGAAAATTCCAAGACAAAAAGCCAAAAACAAAAGATGGGACAAACTGGGCATCCATGACAGGCCACATAGTAGGCATAATTATTGGACTAACTGTTGCAGCACATTACAGTAGCGACTACAATCATCACAGCATACAGAACTAAAGAGAGAGAGACTTTTATTAAAAAAATTCTCTCATCTTTTAACCGGAAAAAGGTTCTTATAAATGCATGCTAAACACTTGCTTAAAAAATAACCTGAACCATCCTGTTGGATGCCAAGAAACGCTTCCCAACTTTAATCAAATATTCTAGACACATAATGGTGGAAGTCAGCATAGAGGGCAACTACAGCTGCTGTTGAATGTGGTAATGGCCCTTGGACAATTTCTGGAACCATTTGTTTCAAAGAAGGCCCAGCACTAATAAGACACTGCTGGTCCTATGATATTTCAAGAGGCTAGGCTTAAATCTTTGAGAAAAGAAGAAACGAAGTAGTTTAGCGGGCTGCGGTGACAGATACTTGTGAGCTGCTTGATTTGGGATGTCACAGTGATACCCCTCCATGCGAAACCGACAACATGTTGAACACTGACAACCTCGCCCTATATTGAAGTGGCAAATCAAATCTTAAATTCTGCAGTGCCTCAATCGCCCTATGTTTTGTGATAATCTATCTTCTAGAGACAACCCTCGTACGATGTCAGTCACCTATCTTCTAGATACAACAGCGCCCTCGTACGATGTCACTCATGGGCTCACGCATACACTCCCAAGGCGTATGGTTCCAAGCTTGTATAAAGATCTGGGTATCTTCTCTCTCTCTTTTTTTTTTTTTTTTGTGAATACAAGAAACTAAATCATCATATCACTGGCGCAAGGTTCTGCTGTACATTGCACCTTGCCTATCCCTCTTATAGAGCTCCCAGGTAGGCAGTGAATGCCTAGACGGGCCATGATGGTTAGGGTGGCCAGGTTATCCACGATCTGATTCTTTTCACGATGCACGTGCTGGATGCGGACCTCCCACTTTCGGTTGAGCAATTTGCAAATACCTGCCAACAAGAAAGAATGTTAATGACTTCAAAAGAAAAGAATGTTAATGATTTCTAAGGAATCCACTTCCAAGATGAGCTGGTGATAGCCCAGCGACCAGGTCAGGTTGAGGCCTGAGTGGACTCCTCAGAGCTCGGCAGTCATCGGCGACCTGTTCCCAATGTGTTGGACAAATCCTCCACACCATTTGCCGTTTCAGTCTCTAATCAGACCACCCGTTATAGCAGTGGCGGTACCCGGAGAGAACACACCATCCGAATTGAGCCTAACCTAAGGTTTTGGCAGTTTAGCCCACCCCACTAGGCTTCCTAATGGGAGGCCTTGGTACAAGAACACACAGTTTTCCACTGCTCTCGCCCTGGCAATCCACTTAACGTACTCCAACACTGCATGCGGGCTGTTGACCGGCCAAGCAAACTGTTGTAATTTCAAGTGGGAGAGTACCGATTTGGATTGAAATGGTTGGGAGCTCTATTGTGAGAGCACGGTTACTTGACCAAGAATAAGGGCAATTACAGATTTGAGGAAGAAGAAGAGAGAGAGAGAGAGGAAGGAGAGAGAAAGGCTAGGAATCTTTCATTTTTCTGTCATAGTGAACAATTCCTGCTATAGCTGCTTATACAACGTTTTGGTAACAGAATTTCCTATCTTTGCTGCCAGCAATACACGCATGAACACATTCTCTCTATTCAGTTATTTACTACTAGATTATTGGGCTATACTACTAATTAAATAACCCAACATATCCAAACCAACGAACTCAAGTAGCAGCCCAAGTAGTAGCCCAATTATTCCATATTTGGCCCCATACACTTCGTTTCTTCTTCTTCTTCGCATTCTCTAAGACCGTTGCCTGTAACAATTTTTCCTCCTCCAAATTGTCCTTGTCCTCAAGGACAAAACCCGGGAACCTGATTTTAAATTCCTCCGCCAGCTCCCAGGTGGCCTCTGCTGGAGAGAGACCCTTTCAGTGAATTAACCACTGGGCTACAGACCTATGCTTGCGTTGCACCATGCGTTTGTCCAAAATGGCCAGAGGTTGAGGAGCGAGAGAGGTGTTCAGATCAGGAAGTGCAACAGTAAGGGGATGCTTACCCAGGGAGCGCTTGAGTTGGGACACATGAAAGACGGGGTGAATATCCACCTGCGCTGGCAATTTCAATCGGTAAGCCACTTCTCCGATCTTTTCTTCAATCACGAATGGTCCATAATACTTAGGAGATAATTTGTGATTGGTGTGTGTGGCTATGGATTTCTGTCGATAAGGTTGCAATTTGAGATAAACTGCATCGCCTACTTGGAATTTCCTTTCTGTACGCCCCTTGTCTGCTAATTGTTTCATGCGATTTTGAGCTCTGTGGAGATGAAACTTGAGGTTTTTTAACATTTTCTCCCTATCAGTTAGCAATTGATCTACTGCAGCCACTGGGGAATCTTTAGGGAAGTAAGGAATATGTAGTGGTGGGGAAATTCCATAGAGTGCTTCGAAGGGAGTGGTATGGGTTGCAGTGTGGTAGTTGGTATTATACCACCATTCCGCAAGAGAGAGCCACTGATTCCATGTGGTAGGATTGTCACCTGTCATGCACCTCAAGTAAGTCACCAAACAACGATTAACCACCTCCGTTTGGCTGTCTGTTTGGGGGTGATAGGCAGTAGAATGGTGCAGCTCAACACCTTGGAGAGCAAACAATTCTTTCCAAAATTTGCTAAGGAAAACAGACCCTCTATCGCTGACAATCGAAGTAGGTAACCCATGTAGCTTAAAGACATTATCCTGCCAGATTCTGGCCATAAGTGGAGCATCATAAGAATGTGGTAAACTCATAAAATGAGCATATTTAGTGAGTCTATCCACCATGACCAATATAACTTCTTTCCCTTGTGATTTAGGTAGTCTACCTAAAAAATCCATACTGATGTCTGAAAAAATGATTTGAGGGATTGGTAATGGCTGCAGTAAGCCTGAGTATGCTACTGACTTATGCTTATTGTGTTGGAAGATTGAACATTCCTGTACATAGCGCCTCACAGATTTTTGCAACCCCTTCCAATAAAAAAGGCTAGAGACTTTCTTCAAGGTTACGGCCATGCCTGAATGACCACCCACAGGAGAGTCATGGAAATAAGAAATTAGTTGCCACTGAAGTTTAGAATCATTACCCACAACTAGCTTCCCTTTTCTGGTTAAAGACCCGCCTTTCCAACAATTGGCAGGATGGGACATAGGATCAGTGACTAGGCCGGCAATTATGTTCTGTATATTAGTATCCTGCTGCCAACTATCTTGTATTTTCTGAAGTGCATCAGTAG
>JANZLC010000008.1:7957143-7972920 GCA_026413385.1 Erythroxylum gracilipes | reverse complement strand
ATTCCTTACACACCCCCCAGCCCCCGGTTATGTCCCTTTGCCCAATATTCTCATCAGATGTCCAGCCCTGCTCTAGGCTGAGGGGGTGTGTCAGGAATCCCACATCGGACAATTATGAGAGCAATCAACAATTTATAAGAGTGTGCAAACCTCCCCCTCTTGAGCTAGCTTTTAGGGGTGAGTTAGGCCTTTCTAATATAGTATCAGAGCCTGCTTGTCTCAATGGTTTGGGGCGGTGCCCGATTATGTCCTTTTCCCAATATGCCCATCAGATGTCCAGCCTTGCTCTGGGCTGAGGGGGTGTGTCAGGAATCCCACATCAGATAAGTATAAAAGCATTCAACAATTTATAATAGTATGCAAACCTCTCCCTCTTGAGCTAGCTTTTGGGGGTGAGTTAACTATTTCTAACATGGTATTAGAGCCTGTTTGTTTTGATGGTTTGGGGCGGTGCCTGATTATGTCCCTTTGCACAATATGTCCATCAGATGTCCAGCCCTACTCTGACATGAGGGGTGTGTGTCAGGAATCTCACATCGGACAAGTATGAGAGCATTCAACAATTTATAATAGTGTGCAAACCTCCTCCTCTTAAGCTAACTTTTGGGGGTGAGTTAGGCCTTTCTAGCTTTTGAGAGCTTACATTGAGCTTACCTTATATTTATTTTTTAGAGCTTGTAGAGGCTTGTTATACACTTCGAGTGTGGAAGGTTGGAGAATCTTGAAAAATATATACTTGTGAACTTGGAGAGGCTCATCAAATTTAAAATTTGGATTCTTATAGTGAAATATTCAAGTTGGATACTTGGAGACTGGACGTAGGTTTTGTTATTAGCTAAACCTATATAAATTGATTGTGTCATTCTTTCTCTCTTCCTAACTTTTAATTTTTCGCATTGTAAGTTTGTGTTTTTAAGAGATACAATAAGTTCATTTTGTTTTCCTATCGTAAGAGGTTCTTTTAAACGTTAACAGGTTCTTATCAATTAAAAGAATCTTTTTGTTTTTGAGCATTAACAGGCTCCTTTCGTTTTTAATTGTTAGTAGACTCCTATTAATTAACAAGCTTCTTTTCTTTTTAGCGTTAACAGATTCCTTTCTATTAACAAGATCTTTTTGTTTTTAACATCAACGGGATCCTTTCAAAAGTTGATAGGACCTTTCTATTTAAAGTCTTATTTTTGAAAGTACATTGAATTTTTTTTACACACAATTTACTCCACCTCTTTTGTGTGTTTGCTTTATCAACATAAAGACAATTATTTAATACATTTTTATTTGAATCTTCACTATTTATCAAATAAATTATAGACAATTTTTCATATTCTTTTTACGTATAGATAATTATTATTTTATATAAAAGAAATTTTTAAATTTTTAATTCAATACTTAAATTTTTAAAAATTATAATTCCGACCAATATTTGACCGATATTAGTTACTGTCCGATATTAATTTACTATAGTATTTTTGAAACTCCTAATAAGATTTAGTGGAAACACTTGATTTTCTTAGTACGATTTGGAAATGTTTTTCCATGTGTATAATTACGAGAGTAGCAACGGTCTACTTGGATTTGTTGTTTTCGGTATGTATAATTGCGTGTTGCGACTGTCCATTTTCCCACGCTCATGTAGACGCAGAAGAATTCTTTGTATTTAGATATAGAAACACACCCTTTTGTCCTTCCTATCACGGAATTTGTTTCAATTTGAGCCTGAACCCGAGCCCAAGTCCAGAATGTTGGGAGCGGACGTCAAAATTCAACTAAATTCTGGGACTGACTTGTCACGTAAGTATGCCATTTATACATAGTTCATGTCCCAGATACCAGCTACCAGCTTCTACTAGAACTTTATCGGATCAATTTCCATGTCCTGCAGCAACAAGCTGAACCTCTACAGCAAGCTGAAACTCTACACTTACCAATACTTTATTTTTACAAGCGACTAATTTCTGGATTCACCAACTTCCTAAATCAACCGGAAAATTTGAGTTTTAAATATATTCATGATTCATAGAAATCGACTCTTTATTAATAGAAGAAATTTTGAATTTTTTAGTGCACATCAAACTGAAATAGCAGCTCACCTTGTGAAAATCATATCCGTAACTTGACAGCAGTCAATTTGCAGCTGTTGCTTGTGTAAAATTACACCACGTAGTGTCTTTTCTACACTGATTCTTGCAGTTTTTGAAAGTTTGAAGTTATGTACAACGATAACACAAACGAGGAGGGAAGTAAACACCTCTCGAAAATTTCCCCCAAAGACTGCAGCAAGAACTTGCTGGCTACGATTTGTCGTTGCTTCAAAAACTCACGACGATCCCTCGTGTCTTCATGGCCAAAAGCACAAGTTTTTGCACTACTAAGAAGCTGGTCGTCTATATTATGATGAGATTCAGAACTTTCTTCGCCTGGAGAAAACTGGTCCTGCCTTGATGAATTCTCAGAGTTTCCTCCATCTTTAGATTGATCATCAGGATCTTCTTTCCCTTGTTTCTTCTCACTCTGACTTCCACCTGTATCATCCTTTGGAATGCTCCGTACCAAGTCTGGTCGAGCTTCTACCCCAACACGCCTCAGGTGCAGCTATGATATATAGTACAGAAACATTTCAGCAGGTCGGTGCCAGATTATCAAAATTACTTTAGAAACGGTTAAAATCATAGAAACTTGATCAACCTGAAGATGCAAGTTGACTTCATCTGAGCGTGAAAGAAATGGAAAATCACCACCACTCTTCAGGTACGCACGTCTTGCTTCAGGATACCTTTCACTCAATTGATCTTTAAGATGTTGAGGAATTGCACAGTAGTCATTCGTCTTGGAGAACAAAGGGGTAGCATGTCAACAAAAACTAGTATATTAATCAAAACGTTTGCATTTGTTTACAAGGAACAAAACTGCAAGAAGAAAATGAAAAAGTGTACAAAAGAGAAAACAAATGAATAAGAAATCAATTATCTACTAGCTTACAATTATAGTTGGATTAGTTTTAGTCTTCTCTTGAGATGACCAAGAAATGAAGAATACTATTTTCACTTGCATTCAATTTTCGGAAAAGAAACTTCAGTATTGAACCATGTTAACAATCTACTACTAATTAATCTTTATCTAAAGGCATGGCTGGTAGAAATATGGAGTGATTGCACACACATAAAGTTTCACATAACCTACATCCATTAAATTGATAGATGAATCAGAAAGCTGGGAATCCAACTGAAGCACCTACATCCATTATAGTGATAGATGAATCTGAGAGTAGAAGAGATCCAACTGAAGCAGTATCAACATTTAAAGTCAACCTGGCCGCCAAGTCTTCTCTATGAAGTGTTTCAACCTGATATAGTAATCACATAACATAAGCAAGTTCTTCACTTGAAGCTGATGAGCACGTTAAATTATTAAAAAAATAAAAGAAAACAGAAAATACCATAAGAAATAAGATAATATAGAAAAGAAACGAGAAAACAAAATGGAGGGGCGGGGTAAGGTGGGGGAGCATACTAAAACGTACCAAATAGTCAAAGAAGCATCTTTGCAATACTGGAAGTGAAATTCAACGATAATATTACTACTCAGTAAAAATATTAGCACTACAAAACAGGCTAGAAGATTTGCATGCTGGCTCAAAGGTTTACATAATAAGACAGAAAATAGTCAAAACCAGATATTGGTTAAATAGTTCATCACTATGCTCCGATTGCGATTTTCTTGGTTCCGAAGTGACAAAGTCACATGTTTCTTCCTTTTCTTTTTACATTTTGACATGCATCTTCAGTTTTTCATTTTCTTCCCCGTTGAAGATCATGGAGATTTAGTATAAAAATACTGTTATGTATTTGATAGAGGAATAATTTCTGTACCTTATAATAGAGTAATTTAGATATATTTAAGAATGTACATTATTATGAAATACTGTACTACCTTATTATTCCAAATAAACAAAACTTTGCTACCCTATTACTCCAAATAAACAAACTAAACTTAATTAATAACACACCACAGGTTCTTAGCAGTCTGTATCCATGGAAGCAGGCTATACAAATGAACCACGAGTCAATATTCTTCTCCTTTCTCAACCTTTTTTTCTCTACTTTTACATAATTTAAAAGCTAATTTAATATTCTCCAACCCTTTTTTTACAAATGCACCATATGTTATTATTTGCAACCATCAAAACCGAAAGCAACACTAAAGACAGATAAAACTTATTCAGAATACAACAGTGCAGCAGCTAAAATGAAGATGCACGGGTAATCAAAATCCAGGTTTTGAAGTCACGTAATTAGCCTAAAAGAGAAATCGAGTGTATCAATGACCAGAACTAAATTACATCATGAACAAAACTATCGAGGATACAACCAATGAAAAATAGAATATGGAAATATAAAATCTTAGGTAGAAACCTGAGAAACAACAAAGTCCACAGAATCAGCGATGAATGGTTCATGAGGGCCATCTCGAATCCCAGTCAAAACGTATCTTTTTAACAGAAAAGAAGGAGTCCAGCTTACACTGCACCACAATAGAATTTACAGATACCATAACTTCTTTTGCACAAATGACAGCACATCTAAGAAGCTCAATAAAAGGGACCAACTTTTCTTTGTTCCAAGCTTCCAGAAAACATCATTTATGACATAATATGTGTATATTCAAGTTTTCAATTTGATGAATGAGAACCATAAGTATCCTTTTCCAAAGAGTAGGGGTGAAACGATAAGCTCGTCAAAAGGAAAACGAACAGAAAACACAATTACACTGACAACTTTCTCAGTTTGAGAAGGCACAATTTTCAATTTGCAAAGCACCAATTCAAGGGATATAAACTGTAGAAGGGCAGAAGAGGCAATTGAATGACTTCTTCGATATAAGGTTCACCCCTATTGATTTATGGTAGTAGGACAATACAGGCTACTAACGATCATCTAATTTAAAGCATGGAAACTATTTGAATAAAAGGATACCTAACACAATATTCTTATATGGGATAACTGAGATGATAATAATAGACCTAACCCTGAAAAGAAGTAAAGTAAAAAAATAGATGCAGCTTCCTAAGACTGCTAGAATTTAAATGAATTCCCTTATTATAAGATCACAGATTCTTATTTGCTTAGGCAAGTGACACAGAAGCTCAAGTTCAGTAAGGATGGGAAAGGGGAAGAGGGGAGGGAGGGGTGCATTAGTGAATGTTTTCCTTAGCAATCATTCATTTAACCAAAGTGTAGCACCTTTGGGCTAATCTACAACTTAGGTTTAAATGGCCACATTTTACCACTGTGAAGCCCCAAGTATTCCATAATGTTGAGATTTAACAACATAAGGAACTGCTCAGTAGAAGAAGCTTCCAACCATAGTTCCACTTCATCTCCTAAGAAATTCACATTCTCCTGCTATCAATTACAAATTCACCTCCAATGAACAATTTTCTCCATTTTATTTGACAATAATCACAAAAATGTGCTTTCCACTGTTGACATTTTAGAGCACATACAACACTTTGTTATCCATGCAAGTGAAATCCCTCATACTAAGCAAATGGCTGTCATCATCTTATATGAACATAAATATCTTTCATGATTCTACCAATGATGATAGAATGAATATTTTGATGGATACATACACAGGAGCCCATGGCATGGCAGCTGCAAAATTGCGCGTATCCAAAAATGTATTTGACAGTATCAGTGATCTCACTCGTCTTGGTCGATGCTGGGCAAAAAGTTGTGCTAAGAAGCCTCCAAGAGAAGTACCATAAAGATGTATCTATTACATATAAGATTAATACGTTCAATCAGCTTATAGGCAATCTCAGTAACTTATGAAAACAGAGTAAGCAACATGCAAAGCTAACCAACAGAAAAACATACATTTTAGTCATACTTGGTTTAACCAACAAAAAAACGTACATTTTAGTCATATTTGGTTCCAAGTATATTCATATTATCATAATAACTAGGGTAGCAATACAAAATAGGCTCCTATCCTACTATTTAGACCATATATCTATTATCAGCTTTGTGTGCACTTTATGTTTATACAAAACTCACACCATAGAGCATGGTAAACATAACCATTGAAACTATTTAGCTTCTAATGTATAAAAAGTCATTGATAAACAATAAGCAGATGATGATTCTTACATGATGAACATCAATGACATCCAGAAATTTTTCAAATGCTTGAATCCACTCGTGATGGTTCCATACACGTGGAATATCAACTGAAATCACTCGATAACCCTGGAAAAATAGCAAATGACTAGATTAATCAGCTTTCAGCAAGTGTCACCAACAGCCACTAGTACAAATCATAACGAAATCCACAAGATGATGTAACAGATGAAAACTTTCAAATTTTGTGAAATATAATGAGTATTATTAATGATAACTGGACATCCATATAATAAATCCACAATTCCATAGTAAAACACAAGTTTAAGAAAATACATTAAAAAAAAAACTAAAGGAGGGGAAAAGAACTAAAGTGCCATTAATTTGTTATGCAAATAATTCCACAGAAAATAAGAAAATTACCTTCATGGACAAAGACATGATCTGTTTATAGTATACATCTGCGGTTCCTGCTAGTCCAGGTAGGCAAATAAGTGGAGGGACCACTTTTGGACCAAAATCATAATATCGCCATTGTTTGGTGCCAATCTATGATTGAGCAAAAAATAATGTTGCAATCAAAAAGATAATCTTGCATGAGAAGTAGTAGAAGCCTGCCTATCATTTCTAAATAAAAGAAAAGAAAGCAGCAATAGCAGACATATGATCAAATTCAATAGAATAGATACAAGAAATTAAATCAGAGTCTATAAAATCATGGAAAATAAAGTAGTTATGGAACTACATAAACGAACTAAAAAAAAACTTTGTAGTCATGGAGACAATAGAAACACTAATATGATACTTCAGGGAAGCAGGGATCAGAATACAAACCAATAGAACCAAGCCTTGTGTCTAGAATTTAAAAAGCGAAAACCAAATATTCATAAACTTCCCAAGATAGCAAACTAAAACCAAACGATAAGAACAAAAGTTAAAATAAAATCGGATAACTTTAACCATTTGACTTGGAAGGAGAATCTTGAAGTTAATAGAAATGCATACCCAGCTATTAGAGTCACTCACCAAGCAAATCTCATAACAACCAACAATTAATGACACCCAGATCATCATAATACCAATAATAAGGTAGAAAACAAAAACTCAAAACTGATAATTTACTACGAAAAAGAGGAACAAAGCCAAAACAAAAGAGTACCCAATTGAGAACACAAGTTGACCGCTAAAACTCCACCATCATATCGATATCAGCTAAACACTTGCATAGATTTGAGAAAAGGGGGGAGAAGAAGAAAAAAGAGAAACTCACAGGGATCTTGTGGAGAGGAACTTGAGACTTGAAGTGAACATAATCTCCGGGCGCCGAGAAGACGCCTTTCATTCTCAATTATTGATTTCTAGACATGAATTCTCATTTCATATCAGAAAGACGCCACCTTTTTCCATTCCGATAGATCGATGATCACTCCTTTCTCTCTCTCTCTCTCGCTCGCTCGCTCTATGTGCAATTCTTTGTCCGCCTCTCTGTATTATTGTTGTTTGTCTTTGTCCATTGGTTGTTGGAATTGATTAGGATTCTGATTTGTAAAGCACGTGCCTCGCTGTAACGGTCAACTGACGGTTACGTCGTTCACCTGATAGTCAACGTTATATAGTTCGGTGCGTATAATTGTGTCATATTGTCTGTAATCAACTAGATCTCAGCCGTTGTCGCCACATATTTCTGTTTTACAGGCTTTACAAGCGGTTAAACGAACCCAAAAAGATTACATGTCTGTATCTGGCTGCTTTGATTGCTTCTTAGAGGATAAAGACGCAGTTTGATTCTATTTTGTGAGAATTGAGTACTGACACTCCTTCCCTAATCTATTCAGAGAATTATCGATTACAATAATTATATGATGTTATAAAAGATAAAAATAATATGGTGTGCTACTAATTGTAAATGGTCACATGTGTATTGGGATGATTTGGTTTTACCTACACATATGTAGTAGTTGGTCATGTGTATTGGGACGGTTTTACCTACACATATGGGATAGATGGTCACATGTGTATTAGGTATTTGAAATGTACTATAAATAGAAGGTTGATGTAAGAGAGGAATGATGGTGTGAATTTATAAGAAGAATTCTCCTCTCCCAAATTTCTCTTCTTCCAAATACTCTGCAATTTTAGTTTCGGTTTTATAACAATTAAAAAGAGAACACAGACTTAAAAAAAGGTCTAATTTACTTGTTTAGGAGGGGACAATTCAACTAACTTTTATCTCATTGTCCTATAGAAGAAGTGGAAGATAGCACATAACTAAAAGATCATATTCACAAGATAAGCGACATAAGTAATCTCCACCTAAGTCACCCATGGTTAGATTATAAACATCACAATTTGAGGAGACTAAAGATGAGCGTATTACATCTTAAGAAGTCCTTAAAGGGTTACTTAAATAAGGTAAGCATAATGAATAAACTCGCAATGAAAAAGCAAAAACTTAAGAAATCTCTTTTAACATCAATTTGTTGCGCTATATAATCCAAGTGATGACGCAATGGTCATTTTAGCCATCATTTCAAATTTAGAAGCCAATAGAGTCTTGGCAGTTAATGGTATTTTAGTGAATATTTGATTTTATGACAATTATACATTCCTAATTCTAGAGTTTTTAGTTAACCAACTTAGACTTACGCATACCCCATTAAGTAATTTTGCCGGAGTACAAAAATAATAACCAAAGGAAAGGCAATAGTCTCCTTGAAGGTAGGAACATATCTAAAGTATATGATTATAATTGACATTCTTATTATGAGGAAGTTAATGACGTTCAATATAAATCTAGGAAGACCTACTTTATATCTCCTCAAGGCTTTTATTTACACTTATTTATTGACTAAGAATTTCCAATAAATATATGGTTAAAAAAGTAAATGAGAATATTAACATGGCAAAGCAATACTACACAACCTCACTCAAAGTGGATAAAAGATCATTGTCCATTATAAGCATTAACACCTTGCATGATTAAGGTCCTAATAAGAAGAAACAATAGGAACTCATAGAAGAAGTAGTGAGCATCACAATAAAAGATCACTTAAGCTCACGGGTTTTTCAAGATGGAAAAAGTAATAGCATGTAAAAAGAGAAAGGTTAGGAAACTTATTAATCAGTTGTAAGGATATTTTCTCATAAGAATGTTCAGATATGTGGTGATTAATCCTTAAGTCATTATCTACATATTAAACACTAACCCTAAGACAATTCTTATGAAGTAAAAGAAGAGGATAATCACCAAGGGAGATAAAGCCATAGTGGAAGAAATATACAATAGGTCTGCTTTTTTTTAGAAATACAATACCCTAAATAACTCTAACATAGTGATGGTAAAAAAAAGGTGATTGAAAAATGGAAGATGTGCTTTATTTTACAAGCTTAAACAGAGCATAAAGATAGTTATCTACTACTTAAGATCGATTAATTTATAGATGTTATGCTCAGTCACTGATGGCTCAACTTTATATATGAATAGTAGGAGTATAATCAAATATGTATACAAGAATGGGACCAAAAGAGTACTTCTTTCATCACTTAGAGGGTCATATATTACTACAGGTTCATGTCTTTTAACTTCAATAATGAAAGAGTCACCTATCAAAGAATGATCAATAGGGTGTTTAAATCATAGCTAGGGAAGAGCATGGAAGCATATGTTAAGGAAGTGATGGTCAAAATTAAAGAAAAAGGGGATCATATAGCAAAACTAAATCCATGCGTCGACATCTTAAGGAAATACATAAAACATGGGAACAAACCTAAAGAATATTTTTTTAAGTATCCGTAAGAAAGTTTTTTGGGTTAATTATGACACACCAAGGGATTGAAGTCAACCCTAAAATGCTTAAAGGAATATTCAACATTACCATTCTCAGGTCCATTAAGGATGTGTATAGGTTAACTAGTAAAATTATAAGTATATCATGATTTACATTTAGATTCCAATCACTACTTGCCTTTCTTTTATTTCTTAAAAAGACCTAAGGAGTTTTAGTGGACTGATGAATGTAAGTGAGCCTTCATACAACTAAAGGCTCGTATGTAAAATCGCCCACTTTTATCTACCTTATTTATAGTTAAAATCCTATATTTATGCATTACAGTACCATAAGAGGTTGTTAGCATTGTTCTTATTAAGGATAGGATAATAAGCACAATTCAATTTATTATGTAAGCAAAGTCTTATAAAAAGCAGAGACATAGTGCAATAGTTTATAACAGGTGGCTTATATGGTGCTAATATTAAAGCAAAAACTTGTGCCTTATTTTTAGGCTCATGTTGTCAACGTTATGATATTCGTTTTGCAATAAACACTATATAAGCATGATCTTTAAGGGAGATTAGTTAAGTGATTCATGGAGTTAAGTGATTTGTTATACGATATCTTCTTTTATATACACTAAAATCATAAGTACTTGTTAATTTTCTTATCCAGTATATAATATGTATGGTTGGAAGTGTTTGAAAGGAGGAGCATAAGGTAAAACAATATGTGTGGGTTGCACATATAGATGGGTCCTTAATAAAATAAGGTAGTAGTATAGGCTTACTTATTAAAGAATACTACGAATTCAAGTACTTATAGGTGCATGAGTTTAAGGCATTAAACAACAAGGTTGAGAACGAGGTCTTATTATATTGGGTAAGGTTAGTAAGTCACTTGCAAATTAAATTAATCACTTTGTGGTGCTAACTAACATGCAACTTAAATCAAGCACTTTTAAATTTGATTCTTAACTAGTGATGAATTAATAAAGGATAAAGCACTACAAAAGTATTATTCTAAACACATAGAACTTAAACAGGTGATACAAATGGATGCCCAGCTAATATGAAAAGCGCATAATATGGTTTGGATATGTTGTATAAATTAGGAGTGCTAAAGAAACCACCTCTTAATGCACGCTAGGAGAATGTGAATTAGCAGGGCTATAAAGACATACCTTATCTATTAGTTGAAGAGCCTATATAAGATTGGTTTGCAATATTGGGCCTCTCCTCTAGCACGAACTCTCTATTACTCACACTACATAAAGATAAAGGAGGCTACAAAGATCCTAGATAAATATCATGAAGGATCATATAGAGCATGTAAGGAGGCACCAAAACTAGCCCTCAGGGTCATAAAATCAAGTTACTATTAGATAATTATGAAAAATTATACACACGAATATGTTAAGAGATGCCACAAGTGTTAAAGTGTGTGAATCTCTTTCATAGACTTGTAGTAGAATATACATCAATCCTTTTTCTGACCCTTTTTGCTCAGTAGAACATGGACATCTATATACCCTTTCTTCAAATAATTAGATAGATTTGATTTATACTTATCGTGATTAACTACTTTATAAATATGTGAAAGTCAAAGTGAATGCAACCATCACCAATGTTATAGTAGAGTGATTTGTAAATGTCAACATCATCCATTAATATAGGGTACCTTTGATTTTAATAATATAAAATGGCATATAATTTAATAACAAAAACTTTAGAGCTTTTGTTAAAGAATAAGAATCACACAACTCTTTAGTTTGGTGGCTCATGTATAAACCAACGGTTTGATGTATCTAACAAAATCATTCTACAGGAAGACAAGGGTTAAGCCCGCAGGGCGTAGTTCAGTTGGTTTCGGAGGGGTAGATTTGCTCCAAGGTGCAAGGTTCGAATCCCACAGCTTGCAGTGTGGGAGCAACATTCTTGAGTCCTTTGTGGACTTTGAGGGTGGGCTCCTTGTAAGTTTGTGGGTTGCTCACCTCCTCCTTAGCGGGCCGCTGAGTACCTGATTTACATCCTCCCAGTTGCTTTGTCGGGCCGGGGTGTGGGGGGCCCTTAGGGTTGGGGATTCAACCTTTTGCTCCAAGGAAGACAAGGGTTAAGCAAGTCAAATGGGACATGGGTTAAAGAAATATATTTAATATTATGGACCTATTGCACAATATTTAAATCATCCTTGAGAAAGTTGCCTCTTGATTTAACATTTAGGGTTGAAGCACTTACCTCTATCGAATAGGAGGTGCCAAACTTGAGAGTGAAGGAATTCTCAATAGAATTAAATTATCAAAAGTTAAAGGTAAACCTAAATCTAGCTTACAAACAGGGAACACATATACAGTGCCCAACTTTCTAGCAAAGGATAATACTATATAGTAGTAAGAAGATGATGCCTTAATACTTGAAGAGGAGAGAGTTGGTATTAGGGAAGGCAAACTAGTCTGAGTCTAATCAAAAGTCAACATGTGAAACATATTTTGACTGAGATTTAGACTAGCTGAGACTTAAAAGATCAAATTTAAAGTTTAGGATCGAGCTTAAAGTCGACTTTCATCTTTTTAGGCTTGAATTAACCTAAAATTGTTTAAAAAAATGGTTTCATTTTATTAAGTTAACAAAACAACATCGTGGTGTTAAATGCGTAAGATAAAGCTTATTTGAGATTTTTAGGTCTCATTGACTTGGATTAAGCTTTAGACTCAATGTTGCGAATATCGTACTGCATGGTTTTAAAAATTAGACCGGACCAGCCGGTTCGACCGGTTCGATCGGTGACCAATCAGCTATCCGGTCCGATTCACCCATAAAAATTCGTTGTCAATTGAACCAGTGGGAACCGGTCAGACCGGTCCGACCACTGGTTCAACAATATTTTTTATTTTTTATTTTTATTTTTTGATATATTTTTGTATTTTTTAATATTATTAATATTATATATAATTAAATATAATTATTGCATAATTATGACGTCACACCGGTTCGAACCGGTTGAACCAGTGACCAGTAAGACCTCCGATTTGATGACCGGTCCGGGTTTCAAAACATTGAGTGCCATTAAAACACCGAAAGCACAACAATTGTTTGATAAATATAATTAAAAAGTTGAAGGACGTCATTGCCTAGTAACAGATGTCGCTTAAAATGTCATAAATGTAAGCATGTCATTCAAACGATGCCATAAATTCATACCTTAACAGCCACAATGACAACGGCCACACCATTTTGGCAGGATTCATGAAATAGCCTTCTAGCTTCATCAGGCGTTACAGATGGAACAACACGAGGAACCACCTTAGCAACTGCAATCAGAAGTTGTTAAAAAAAACAAAACAATGAGGCATAATTTTCCAATTTCACATTCAATATCAAGAAAAGACAGATAAAGCAACAAGAAATGTCCTCTCTATTTAGCTGAGGAAGAGTTTATTTTTGAACACATATAGACTCAACTTCTATTGTTGAGAGCTTTAAAGGCCATTAGTTGAGAGGATTATAATTACGTAATTGAAAAATACTTGACTGCAAGAAGAGAATTACCATTAAAGGCATTCACAAATTTTAGAAGGATCCAACGTTTTGATATGTAAACTCTCAAATGTAATCAGATATTACCTAACTTCTCAGTATGACGGATGTCGTCAACTAGTAAAACTCTGTAACTATCTCCACTCCCAATGCCCGTCTTACGACTTTGCCGTCCAATATCCCCTCCTGCCAGAACAGAACACAAACTTTGTTTTAGATATATAGCAAGAAATAAAATGGAAAATAAAGCAAGTATTTGAAAATTGTGAAGATTTTCTCATCTTGTTCCTGAGAACCGACGACCGAGCAGATAAAGGTTTTGTATATATAATGGTTGGTAAGTTTATTAGAGTTGTTCAATTCCCACATATCAACTAGGGATAACGATAAAGGAAGATCAACACACAAGAAAGAGACCATAACCCAATGCCTTAGACTGAATAGAGATTAATGAAAAATTTAACAGTATCATCCCATTAACAAGGTCAAATTCCAGTAAGTACACGGGTGAGGGTGTGTGAATATGAGTTTGTACAATCCTTTTTCATTATGATATGCAGATGGGAAACTTGCACCCAAAAACAGATAATAGAAAGCACAAAGGAGTAATTGGACACTAGATATTACATTATCAAACGAAATTTCCTTGAGTACAAAATCCCACATTCTTCTGAAGTTACAAGAGCCAAAGAAAATTAAAGAATAAATAAATAGAAGTATAGATGGGAAAGTGGAGTTCTTGCTTTCAATGATTCCAGTAGACTTACGCATTCTTTTTTTATAACAAAACAAAGAGAAACAATAACTTCCAAAGCTTTTAATAAACAGTTCACTAAACCGAAACAAGTAGAAGAAACTCAAAACTGAGAGATTTACAATCTTCCAAACAGAAAACACTCAACCACTCCCCCACCAATGGATCAAACAAAAATTAAGAATGTTGAATTTGGGTAGGCTCATATATCAAACAACATGTGAGTTCTCTTTTAACAAGACAGCTATTGAACTCGGGTGAGAGAGAACAGACCTTCAAGAACTTGTAAAGAAGTGTCCATCTGGGATTGATCAAAATTTGGTCGCTCCAAAATACCAGCACCTCCTCCTTTCGAAGATCGAAGACCGCTTTTTGCCGTCAATCCCATTAAACTAATTTGACGCTGTGACCTTATTCCCATCCCGTGAATCTCGGGGAGTTTCCGTACGAGACGGAGCTCTTTCGTCATAATAAGTAACGACGCCAACGATGATCCGCTGATAATTGCCATTCCCACCCCCCAACGGTCTGGCTTTCAGCTGATAAACGAGGCGACGATACTGCTGAGATGTTCCGCTAAGGAATGAAGAAAGGACGAAGGTCATAACCTTACAGTTACAGCCATAGGGCTTTTATTGGGCACTTTGCACCTGTTCCCCAACGCAACGCAACGCACCGCACCGCAGAAAAGGTGAAAATGTTGCCACATGTCGATCCCTGACTCCTCAAGTTTTGATTTTTGTTTTCTAGAGGTTTTGGTTCATATCATATGTCAAGAGATGGAACAAATATATTCTTCTTTAATTTACAGCAAATATGTTACCATTCAATTTAATTTATTAATTTATAATGACGATAACTTATCATATAAATTATTTTTTTTCCTATCATCAATATTAAGAGCTATAAATGACTTTAAAATGCTAATTACGATATTAATCTTATTTTCCATATTAAAACGATTGAAATTTTATAACTAAAAACCTTTTTTTATAATTATTAAAAAGGAACTTTAAGTCATTTACGTATAAAATGATAATTAGGATATTAATCTTATTTTCCATATTAAAACGATTGAAAATTTATAACTAAAAACCTTTTTATAATTATTAAAAAGGAACTTTAAGTCATTTACATATTTAATGTCTTTTTATAATATAAAATGCTAATTAGGATATTAATCTTATTTTCCATATTAAAACGATTGAAAATTTATAACTAAAAACCTTTTTTATAATTATTAAAAAGGAACTTTAAGTCATTTACATATTTAATGTCTTTTTATAATGTCTATTAGATAGTGTTATGAGTACTGCACCGTACCAGCCCAAATTTGGTACCGATATTTTGACTTTGGTACCGGATTTGAATACCGGTCAGTACCGGTCCATTTTGGCTAGTATTCAAAATATCGGCTAAATGCTGATCGGTATCGAAAATTTAAAAAAATTGGGAAACTTTTTTGTAAAATTTTCAAAGAATTTTAAAATCTCTCTCTCTCCCTCCTACCTCTCCTCCCCCCTCTTTTTTTCAAAGTTTTTAAAATAATAATAAATATTTTATTACTAATAATAATTATAAATTAAATAAAACTT
>JANZLC010000008.1:7928434-7946629 GCA_026413385.1 Erythroxylum gracilipes | reverse complement strand
TTATATAAAATTTTAAGATAAATTTAAATAAAAATATTTTATTTGTAAGTTTTATTTAAGTTACAATTATTATTAGTAATAAAAATATTTATTTTTATTTTAAAACAAAAATTAAAAATTCACAATAATTATACAAGTTCAAATAAATAAAATAACTAATTAAAAATTAAAAAAAAAAGGTGGGAGGGAAAAAGGGAGAGTTTAAATTTTTTTGAAAAAGTTCTCTTATTTTTTAAAATTTTTAGTACTGGCCAGTATTTGGCCAGTATTTTGAATACTGACCGGTACCATTAAAAATCGGCCAGTATTAACCGGTATTTAAATTTGGTACAACTAACCTTTTATTTTATACCAATTTTGGTCCAGTATCATGCGTACCGGCTGGTACGAAACGATATCTAAATATATCAGTGAATTTTTTTAAAAAATATTAAAAATAATTTTTTAAAATAATGAACTAAATTAAAGAAAATGTGTTTTCATTTCTTTCCCTTAGATGTCTCACATCCGAAACCTTGTACGATTTAAATTTGTATGGGAAAGAAAGGCTTGTTAGGACGACCAATGCCAATAACAATTTTAGTAACTTGAGGCTTTCAACTTTTTCATTTTGAAAGTAGGTAAATTTAAATTCCCATGCATTAAATGAAAGAGCATCTCTGTCTGAAAACGAAACCTGCTTTCCACGTAGGGGACAAAATCATTGCAGCATGCAAGTTGCAACATAAGCCACTCGATGATTAACCCTTTTCCCATATATAAATTTGGAAGTGATAAGGCATGAGAACTTTTTTTTTTTATATATAGAATGAAGGTTAAGGATATCATATTATTGTTCACAAATTACAATCCAGTTTGAATAGCATTAGGGTCGTAAGTCCTTTTCATTTCTTTACTGTACCCTTTAAGGGTCCTAGTACCTTTAGTGTTAAGCATAGAACTTGCTAAAGCCTTCGGTACTTTTTATATATCATAATCCAAACTTCCCACTGTCGCAAAAGTTGCAGAAACTAAAACTAAAGATGGAAAATAATGCAGATACAAGCAATGGGTGACCAACTTAGATGAGACAAAAAAATACCAAGGGCATGCAATAAATGTCATCTCCTGGTCCACGGTCCACCACTAGGGCAAAATGAAAGAATAAAGACACCAGTCAGAAACCTGAGCGACGAGCACAATTTTGTCTTGGCATCAAGGTGGGTGATGGCGATCTCATCTCCTTGCGTTTTCTATCACAGAAACTTTAATAATTTGGGGACCTGAAAAAAGACGAGTATAATAAATAATAAGTAGGATTCATGTGTGAAATAAGCACCTTGCACAGAAGAGCATTGAAATGTTTAGGTTGATTGTAACATCAATGAACAACAGAACAAGTACCTTAGCTAAGGCAACCAGAAGGATCCTTCCTCTTGCTTTTCTTCTACAAATATAATTTTCATTCATCCATCTTTCTCTAAATAGATCAACAGAAGAAGTGGACCACAACAAACATAAAAGATAAACATCAAGACTGCACTCTTCTTTTCTCATGAGGTCCGGCCCAGCAAATTCTATTGTCTTTTACAAAAATACATAGCAAATTGGATGTTGCCAAAAGGCAAACTTTATACACAGTACACAGACACAGACTATACAAAAATTTTCCGTATACATCACAATTAAAGCTAGTTTCAAAATTCCTATACGTAAATTTATACAGCAAATATACATGTTAATCAATAGAACTCCTCGTCATCTACTGCAGATCTTGTGATGGGTATAGACCATCTTCCTAAATGAGCTGTGTAATTAATGCACCGAATAATACCCCTTCC
The DNA here is from genome assembly GCA_026413385.1 of Erythroxylum gracilipes. Lineage (NCBI taxonomy): Eukaryota > Viridiplantae > Streptophyta > Magnoliopsida > Malpighiales > Erythroxylaceae > Erythroxylum > Erythroxylum gracilipes. Next base: position 7,944,809 of record JANZLC010000008.1, on the reverse strand, counting down.
AGTTGGTCCATCTGGAAAGTCCAAAACACTGACGCTCCCGGCATCAAGGTGAAATGATGGCATCCAGTCTTTGGTGAGATTGATGCAGTGGCTCATCAATGCTACGTGAATTGCAGGATGACCAACTACAACAACAATCTTTTCTAGGTTAGATTCATCAGACAGTTCATTTAGCAGCAACTGCCAAGCATTTCCAGACTGATCCCACAATGTTGATAGTGCTTCGTCACCGAATCTGTTTAAAATGCCAGGCTGAACTACTTCACCCTGATTGCCGTCCTGTGTATCACGGAGAAAATTATATACTCAAAGCAAACAAGTTGAAAGGTCGCTTTACTCTTTCCGGCTTGCAACAAAAATATTTTGACAATACAGGAAAACTTACCTTACTGGATTGCTGAAGGATGTCATCCACATCAAGGTCCTTCACTTGTTTCAACTCTACATATCGTGGCACACAGTCCGCACCCAAGCAATCTGCAGCCTCTTGCACCTGCAAAGTTAGCCATCTTGAATTAGGAGGGAGAAGGGACCTGGATAATTCCAGTCGTATTGCAATTCATCCAAGATAGTAAGCGCTGTAGTCCCTTTCCTCCACCTTGTTTTCTTCAGTTGATTAGCCCCGTCCTTCCACTCAATAAGCACATAACAAAGACATTTTTGGGTAAAAGATAATGAACTTACTCGGGATATAGCCATTGCTGTCCCCACACAAGAACTTTTACAGCTGCTGACTATGGTGCTCACCTTTTGATCAAGGAGCAATTCTGCAGTTTTTTGTGACTGTCAAGTATCATAAGAGAACTTTAGGTTATAGCTTTATCACCATAAGAACTCGTATTTCTATAAGGACGATGTACCTGTATTATGCCAAGCATGTTCATTGGCTCATCCCCGGCGTTAGGAACACCAGCCTGTGGAGAAGAAGTTCAGTTATGGCCAAACTGAGTATAAATTCATAAACTGGATGGTTGCAGAGTATGAGAGTGAGATTAAAAAAAAAAAATATATGGAAAACTTAGCTCCCTCATTAGGCAACATGTTTGCTTAGAAGCTTCAGCAGCAATGCTCATTTTGGATCCAGAAGATATAAATTTCCATGGCAAGTTATGAAGCTAAGTAGGCATTAAGTAACTCCAAGCAATATAACAGACACATAATTAGAAAATTTTTATGATGTCCTCCATATCAATGCATTTATTCAAACCAATTCTATTATTGCAAACAAAAATTCTGATAAACTTTTTTACCAGAATGCATAACAAATTCAAGTGAACCGGTTCCTTAAGCACAAAAATGGAAACATATTAAGGAAGCTTTTGGATATGGTACAGACAAGATACAAACAGACATTGGTATGAGATGGCTTCAAACCTCTACATCACCCTGTGTGGTTCCATGACAAATGAGTATGATCCGCTTACTGGTTTTTCTGCCCCCAGTACTTCCAGCAGCAACAGGTGAACTGGGTGTCTGTAAAGTAGTTATTGAAGAATAAAAGCATCATAACATGGTCGTAATAAAAGCTATGGGGAATTTTAATTAGGTTTCACCAGTCACTTATAAAACTGCCATTTATGCCAAGCATATTGCAAGCACTGATAAAGACAGGCTAATCGAGCTTACCTTCTCATTGTCCACAACTAAGTAGGACGTTTTAAAAGGACTTCAAATTAGCATTTACCATTGTGAATTGCAGAGTGCAAGAAATTAGCCTTTGATTGACAAAAACAGCATGTTATTAAACTGACAGCAGCGTGTCGCAGCTTAAAAATTTAGAAAAAGGGTTTTAAATATTCAGAAATGCCAGAACTACATTATTGTAATGTAGTTTCATATCAGACTCTAAGAGTCTAGACACAAATTTGTTTTCTCAAGAGAAGAAAACTTATTATAACCTATAAAAGCTGCTGTGCAATTTTAGTTGTTTATATAAAGAACAGAAGTTAAGTTCTAACATGTAACGGAGAACAATTTAAGTTTTATTCACATAGGAATGCACAAAAGAGCTCAATACTAGCAGGCTTCCACTAATATTCTGTGTTTCTAATATGGTCTTGCTTTACAATGACATGATGCAACTAGTTGAATTGATATGTTTAGTACATAATTTAGTACAAACCCATAAATTTAAATAACTATCCTACTTCTGGCAGAAACATAATGCAGCTCATGCTTACGGACACAAGTTTTGGTCATTTAAGTCTGACAGAAGCAACAAAGAAATGATAAAGATCAAGCACTATCTCACTTCTGAAAACAGATAAATAATATCATATACCTGATTTAAACGATTGAGACATATAAAAGGAGACCCACCCTCAGCTCGTGGGGTGAAATCTAGCACGCTTACACCGCAATTGCTCTGAAGCAAAATCCGGAAGTACTCTGTTCCCAATCCTAATTGGACAGGAACGCAGAGTAAATACAAATAGAACAATGTGAACTCTAAACCAAAACAAAGAAAGAAAATCGTACCAATGGCTGTTGCAACAAGAGCCTGATTAACAGCATTGTGTGCTACCACAAGAATAGACCTGCTTTCATGTGCCAAGATTTTGTTCCAGCAGTTTCTAGCTCGTGCCCACAACTCCCTCACCGGATAATGACCGTCAATGTTAAAATTGGGAGCATCTACTTGCCACTGACGAAAAGTTGCACCAAATTTGGCCTTCCCCTCATGTTTCAAAAGACCCTGAAGCCCACCAATTCAGCAGTCAAAATAACATCATCCCTTGACTTAAATCTATATATATATAAAGAAACGAAAAGATATTACTTGAAATGAATAAAGGTCAATTTCTCTTAAATCACTATCGGTAAGAATCTCCTCCTCGCGAGAACCCCAAATGATCTCGGCTGTTCTTCTGGATCGAATTAGAGGACTAAAACCAAAGGAAATTCAAAATCAATGAGAAGGTCAGTAAACTAAATAGTAATTAGAGCCAACCTAAGCTAGTGAGAACGAACTGACCTACTGAAGCAGACGTCGAAGGACTCATCAATAAGCATATAGCGAGAGGTCTCGGCCTGAGACTCGCCTTTCTTAGTAAGAACAGAGAAGTCGGAGCTGCCTTGGATCCTTCCCTCTTTGTTCCACGTGCTCTGACCGTGCCGGACCAAAACCACTCTCTTCGCCGCCTGGAGGGAGGGAAACGGAGCAGGAGCAGATAGCTCCGAGCTCAGCTCTCTCTCTCCGGACGGTGGCTTCTGGGTCTCCTGAAGGCTCAGAGAGGATCGGGTAGAGTTCCGGCGACGAAGGAGGAGGATAGATCGTTGGTTGTATGGAGGGAGAGTGGCGGCAACGACGACAGCTGACATTTAGCGGTTTTTTGGTTCGTTACTTTCGGTGGTGGTGGTTAATGGTTACCGTTGTTTGTTTCTTTTGCGGTCTGCAATCTTCAAAGGGCGAGTGGCACGTAGCACTGCCAAACTAATCACATCTTGTTTGCTGTTTTACTTTTTACAGTTACGTTTACCCAATAAAAATCAAAACTGGGCTTTCACTATCTATAGCTCAGCTAAAAAGCTATATCTGAGGCTGAGCTGAGCTTGATCAGACTAGATATGGTGTCGTCCACACTATCCAGGCTTTCACTTTCAAAAATCAAAACCCCCCAAAACGGCTGGTCCTGGCTAGTCGGGATGTCAGTTCTTTTCTTGAATTACACTTAAAATGAAAAATAAACGTTGCTTTCCCATAATGATGATGAAGCAGCTTGTACCACAGGATCCAGCTGTATCTTTTTTTTACTTTAATCATTCTGTTTGTTCTATTTAGACAATGGATCCAGAAATAGCTAACGCAACGGAACACTTTTTCTCGTGCAGCTTTTATTACATCAATCCCGCGCCATTACACTTGGTAATACTACTGGGCTGGGGCCGTCTGGGCCGAATCCAGGCTAACGTGTAGCTCGGCTCATCAGCCGCAGTTCTGGACAACCTGGGTTTGATTGGGTTGAATGCCACGTTTTTATGACGTGTTTTGGTTTCCAATCCTGGGCAGACTATTGAGCTATCAACTCAAAACGTCAATTTCTGTGATTAACTTTTGTCACCAGAAAACCATGTTCTTGTGACTTCCCGCAAGACCCACCACATACGATATACACAAAGACAAAGTTATGCCTTTTCTTCCATCCCTCGCAATTAATCGTAACAACCAAAACCAGGCTACCTCTCTCTCCTAATTAACCCTACATTTATTTGTTTGTTAGAATTTAAGTTGACCTACACAACCATTTCATTAAAATGAAGATTTGATTGTGTCTTTTAGCAATCACTTAATTACACCATTGATTTTAATGGTAACTAAAGGCTAATAAAGGATATGGAAATTATCATTACTAGCTAAGCATGCACTAATCATATTCATCAAGAATGCCTATTGCCTCTCCAAATAATAATAATAGTCCCCTTAATGACCACAATTAAAATTCATGTAATATTAAAATATGTTTTTAAAAAAAGAAAAGACGTTGGCTTAGCTCCACCATCACTTCACAGTTCACACTCAGCTATAAAGTCCTACTCCTAAAGACAACGACACTGTGTCTCTGTTCCTCAGTTTAAAACTTCAAGATTGTATCTTTCTCCCTCTAAAGACTCCATCTTTTCCTTAACCTGCTACAAAACCCTTCAAATACATCCAAAACCCTGATCCCATTTCGCAGATCTCAACTGCATTCGGTGTGTTGTAATGCATTTGTAGGAGAGGAGTGAACTCGATGTCCAACTCCGACCCGAAAACCCGACGCAAGCCAGGTACATGGCTACCTCCGCCGGAATCCGCCCCAATGCCGCCGTCCTCCTGGGCTAAGAGAACTGGCTTCCGGCCCAAATTCTCCGGCGAGACCAATGCCAGTAACTCCGGTCAGATTGCTCTTCCACCGAAGCCTAGAGAGCAGCAGCCCGATGCCCAGCCGGACCTCGAGGCTGGTAAGGTGCCAGCTACGCCACCTCCACCACCGGCGGCGACGAATGGGACCGAAGCTACGGGGAACAAAGAGCAGAGTGTGAAGAAGAGGAGGGAGTCTGATGGTGGCGGCGCTCCGAAGAAGGAATCTGGTCGTAGAACAAACGGGCAGGATCCTACAAGTGCAACGGATGCTCCAAGAAGAGGTGTTACGGGAAATGCCGAAGTAGTTGATATGTTGCCACAAATTGTGGAGGATGATGGGTTTGTCGGCAGACCTTCTCATATGAAGTATGAACTCAGAGACTCACCTGGTCTTGGTGAGTCTTCTCCTTCTTCTTTCTTTTTTTCTTCTTCTTTGGGTTACGTTTTGGTTACTTGGAATATTAAAATAAAAGAGTTTGAAAGCTAAAGAAAGAAACTCTATTACTGGTTGTTTAAGCTGGTCCTTGGCTTTTGATGTTGTTTGTACCTGTGGTAAAAATGTGTCCTTTTGCAATTATTTATTGTGTTTATAGAGTCAAGATTGGGATTATGTTATGGATGGACTCGGAATTTGACTTTTTTTATTGCTTATTATGAGGTATGTAATTGATTCTCTCTTGGGTGTGTGCCAAGGGTTGTAAAACTGTTGGTTTAATTCTATGGTAGTCTTATATTTGTTTATTGGTGGTTAATGGATATCAGTGGATGAAAAATGATATTTAGATCATCATCATCATCATCATCACCCAGTCTGAAATCCCGCAATGCAGCAGGGTCTGCGGAGGTCCGATAGTACGCAGCCTTACCCCTACATAGTAGAGAGTCTGTTTCTGATGGACCCACATGCAAATGAGACAATATAAGGATAATGCAAAGTTACAGAAATAAAACATAATAATAATAATAATAAGAAAAATGATATTTAGATGCGGTATTAAATTGGCTTTTGAAGCAATTTCAAATTGTTTGATGTTTCAGGGCTTTCGAGTATAATTGGGATTCTATTATTTGTTTGGATTGGCTGTTTAAATTAAGCTTTCATTACCTATTGTTATGACCAGTTAGTCTGGTGTACATAAGGTGTTAATCCTCGTTTTTGTCTGTTTAATTGATAATTTAAGTGTGATTATGTTTGTTTGTGTAATGTCACAGTACCCATAGGGCTGTATGGATTTCAACATTACCTTTCAATATTAGGTTCGTTGATTCTCATTCCACTGGTTATAGTTCCAGCAATGGGTGGCTCTTATGTGAGTACTTGGCGAATTATTATGATTTATGTTACGCGTTTTATTTACCATAATTCTTGCTTGCTTGGAGATGGTGCACCATAGTTTGATCTGATTTGATTTAGTTGGTGTAGGAGGATACCGCAATGGCTGTCTCGACCGTCCTATTTGTTTCAGGAGTAACCACACTTTTGCATACATCATTTGGATCCAGGTTGCCTTTGATACAAGGCCCTTCATTTGTTTACCTTGCACCAGCATTGGCAATAATCAACTCCCCGGAGTTTCTAGGACTAAATGGAAATGTAAGTTCTTTTTTCTCAGATTTTGGTTAATTGAATAGGCAATTAGTTGTCCTTTCCTGTTTGGCACGCCGCATATGAAATAGAAGTTAAACTTGCATCTTATTCCTCTTAGTTACTATACCCTAAATTAATTATTTTTTTTTGTGGTTAAATAAGTTACTCTATTTGACTTATTCGAACATTGGATAGCTTGAATTGCGGAAGGGTGCAGATAGTATTTTTAACGCTCAAGTTCTTGTAGTTTGATATTTCATGGTTTAAATTACTTGAATTGTCTGCACAAGGCAATCTCAAAATTAGTAATATTAAATCTTTTTCACATGCTTTCCATCTTCCAAGTTTGGAGCGTAATCATAAAAAGAGAGAAAACAAGAAAGATGGTCTGGATCGATGGTACTAACATGCTTTTCAGATTTGAATTGATAATTCACTATTTTATGTGAAGGTTTAAGATTACTTGACTAAATCAAGAAAGACTGAAAGTAATCTTTTGAGGAAAGGTTGGAAAAGATAAAGATATACAAATGGATTAAAGCCACCTTAACATTGCATCCCATGATAATTTATCGTATGTCTATAAATGAGAAGACTTTGAAAAACATGAGGCAACTCGGTGTTCCTTTGACTTGTTATTTGGCATGCTCGTATGATACATGACAAGTGAACTGCTAGTACTGGTGCTTAACATGATCGACTGGTTGCTCTTTACAGTAATTATCCTACGAGCGTTAAACCAGCCGTTTTAGAGCAAAATGGTTGAACCGTCTTGATTGTCTGTTGAGACCTCTAAAAACTTCTAGGATTTATCATTTTGGGAGTGGTTTTTTGAACTTCTTCTAGAGCATCAAGTTTGGTAATGCCATTTACTAATAATACAAAAACGGAATTTGGTTGTCTTTTAATATTATAGACTGATTATTGGTTTTAAGTTTACAAATACATGAAACTTGTTAAGCAAGTTCAACACACTAAGTATAATTTTGAATTATGAGAATTTCTTTTTCAACATAATTATAATTGTTGGAAAATCCTGTAAGAAATCATTCCCATTAGCAGAAATTCAAGCATATCATGAAGGAGCTACAAGGGGCTATAATCATAGCTTCTACTTTTCAAGCATTACTTGGATACAGCGGATTGATGTCAGTATTTGTAAGGTACACTTTCAGCTTCTTCTCTCAGAGTTTGTGTTATAAACTGTCCTTTCGTGAAGTTTGCAACATTTGAGTTTGGATTGTATACAGTTGAAACTAAACATATTACATTTCAGTTCCTCAACTAGACTTTTCTTGATTGTTGCAATTTTTGATGCATAGTTGATTAATAGTATTTCTTCTTTAATATCCTTGTTTGAATATATTCACAAATGATTTTATTGCGATAATACATGCGAGGCTTAAGAATGATTGACAGAACTCAGGGCATGATCACCTACTCAATAGCTATAGTTCTCTCCACTTGATTCCAAAGGAATATTGTTACAGGAGGTTTACATATGAGATGTATCCTTACATTGTCCATGAGATGCTTCTTTATATTGCATGTGCACCCTTTTAGTTGTGCCATTTCATTGTTAGGGGGATGCAATCAAAGAAAAAGTATACAGCTGTTTGTATCTATTTATTGTAGAATTAAGTTAGTTAAGGATTGATTAATAGCTATTAGTATGTTAATTTTAAAAAATAAAAAGAAGGTTAGTTGTGTTTCAGAATAGTATGAATGAGCATAGGACAGAAAAATACTATTTATCTGTAAGGGGATGGTTTTCATATCTCCTGTTAATACTAAGAACATGGATGGCTAACTCTTATAAGCTTGATGTGCAAATTACTTGGGTTTTACACGATATGGTTTTAAAGTTAATTTGCTTTAGTCCTTAACCAAAGTACTTTGGAGAGTGCTTATTGCTATTATCTGTTTATATGGTTTCTATCCTTACAATCGTTTGTCGTTGTTGAAGCAACTGATTGTGCTATCTTGCAATAAATTACAATTTGATGGCCCAACCAAATGAGCTTGCAATTAATTAATTTTGAGATATGATGATTGAAATCCCTTCTCTTATGGTTCAATCTGTCTTCTTTGTCTTTGTCTTGAGTTGACCCTTGTCAAGCTGTTGAAAATTTGGGATTTTTTTCCATCTCAATGTGATTGGCTGCTGTTGTTAATACAGTAATGACCTTTTTGTCCAGTAAGAGTTTTTGGCAGCTCATGACTAAAAACTCATTTTCATGTTTACCTTTCTTTCTTTTCCAGGTTAATCAATCCTGTGGTTGTTGCACCAACTATTGCTGCTGTTGGCCTTTCTTTTTATAGTTATGGTTTCCCACTTGTTGGTAACTGCATTGAGATTGGTGCGGGTCAAATACTTTTAGTTATTATCTTTTCTCTTGTAAGTTGGATGACAGCTAAATTCAATTTCCTTTTCCTTTTAGAAATGATCTTCAATTAAATATATACATTTTTGTTTGTTTTGATGTTTTATATCCATTGCCCATGTTTCTTATATCTTATATTACAAATAAAAATTCTTATATTGTCTTGATATTCTTGCAGTACCTTCGTAAGGTGTATGTTCTTGGTCATCGGGTATTCCTTATTTATGCGGTAAATTCAAGTTTTCATTTTACCTATTCTGCCATGGCCATGCCTATATGAATACTTGTACATTGTCCTGCCTATTACTTTCTTGATTCTTATAGTGAGAATTAGAAGTTTGAGTACTTCATCATAGAAACTATTTGGATTTTCTGAATGACTTAAAGTTCTTTACATCCTAGCAAGTAGCAACCCCTCCATCCCTTGCCCAATTCTCCTTTCTCTCTCTCACGAGGAGATAGACAAGCCTGACGATGTACAAAGAAGCAGAATAGGTCAAAATTGGGTGACTAGGCCTTAATATTCAGCTTTTGATGCTATTTACATCAGTGTTGTCTTAGATGAATGATTAATTATTATAAACACGCAAATTGATGCCAATTGTCCCACCAAATGTTGGTGTCCTTAACTAATGCTTTGCCATTGTTTCAATGCAACATAATATTAAATAATAACTCCTCTGATCTAGGGATCAATTTTGCATGACCATGTTTACTTTTTTCCTTTTGCCATGGGAAATGAGACTAATGAGCAGAAATATAGGAGGTCTTCTTAGGTGTGATACTGAAACTTCCTTTATCTTGTCTTAGGTCCAGTTTGTTGATTCATAATAATGTTTTTGCCTGCCACTCTCTGAGTTCATATGGCTATTTATATATCATTATCAGGTTCCATTGGGTCTGGGGATCACATGGGCAGCTGCCTTCCTCCTAACTGAAGCAGGAGCCTACAGTTACAAAGGTTGTGATGTAAACATTCCTGCATCAGATATTATATCTGGACACTGCAGAAAACATGTCTCCAGGATGAAGCATTGTCGAGTTGATACTTCTCATGCCTTGAGATCATCCCCATGGTTTAGGTTTCCTTACCCACTGCAATGGGGTACTCCTATCTTCAACTGGAAAATGGCTCTTGTGATGTGTGTTGCGTCCATCATCTCATCTGTGGATTCGGTTAGTTTCCAACTTATATCTATTGAGTTCTTTCTTATCGTTTAGTTATTCATTGTCTCTATTAATTTCCAAGATTTGACAATAGGAGTCTTAGGCTTGTGTGGAAGAGCAATGGTTATCCACACTTTCATCTTACCTTAGTTGAGGTTCTAATTTTTAGTAGACTACAAGCTGGAATAATGACATCAAGGATTTGGGTAGTTTCCAACTTATAGTTGTAACTATTAAGATCTTTCTTACCATTTAGTTATCCATTGTCTCTATTAATTTTTTTGATTGACAAATATGAGTTTAGGCTTGTGTGGAAGACCAACGGTCATTTACACTTTCATCTTATCTTGGCTAAGTTTCTGATTTTTAATAGAGTACAAATTGGAGTAATGACGTTAATGATTTGAAGTGGTTTGAAGTCCCATTAATAGAACTGGAAGAAAAATGCGATTTTGGACTTTTCATATAATAACAACAGGGTCCTCTGTGACATTATGGTAGGATACGCATTTCACTTCAAACTCTGATCTGAGAAATACTTGTCTGCGGATGAAATGCTGTTCACCCGAGATTCCATCCGCATTGGTTTTCTCGAGCTTCCTCTGTTACCATTCATTTTCAATAGTATCAACGATTTTGTTACAAGTACTTACTATTTATAAGTAGAGTGCTACAAGTTTACACCTTCACTACTGGAAAGTTTGTGAATCCAAGTTCTACTTGTTGAAGAATAAATAAATTGGTATCTGGCTTTTCACTATAGTTTTGAGATAAAAAAATAAGTTAGTACTATTAGAATCAGCCTCCTGTCATTTATTTTTCAGTTTTGTTCCATAGAACTTCTAGCAAGATGTCTTGATTATTTGCTTTTAATTTGGTGGTAGGTTGGCTCATATCATGCGACATCATTGTTGGTGGCATCAAGGCCTCCGACTCCAGGTGTTCTCAGTCGAGGTATTGGTCTTGAAGGCCTTTCGAGCATCTTGGCTGGCCTCTGGGGAACTGGAACTGGCTCCACAACTCTAACTGAGAATGTGCACACTATTGCGGTGACAAAAATTGGGAGCCGCAGGGCAATTGAAGTTGGTGCCTGTATTTTGATTCTTCTATCACTTATAGGTAAGTGTTAATGAACTGCTATTGGTAATAATTGAACCAAAAATCTCATTTTTGATAATGCAAAATGCATAACGGACATTTTATTTGTTCCTTGCCTGCTACAATGAGAACTATTGAGGTACATGGATAAATTGGATAACATGTAGGGTTCTTTCTAGATGTTTCTGAGAGAGCGAAGGAAGAGTTGGTTGATGGCTACCTGTTCTTTGTGGCATATGTATAGGAATCTCCTATTTTAAAAATGCAAATTAATTGAAATTCAAGGAATGCTTGAATATGAAAATAAAAATTGGGATATGGTGTTACTAGTTAAAGAATTGATACTACGAACATGGATGAATAAAAAAAATCTAATTTTTTTTTAATGCTACTTTATTTGACTTTTATTTTGCCCTCACTAAGGAATGGAGATATTTTGATTTCACTACCATATTATTTGTCAAATTTTGTTTTTGTTTCATGAAGGAGTAGGAAGGTACTTGGAACTTTTTCATAGTCGTAATTATTTTGTCAATCTCGTAGTTTAGGCCACTATAATCGAACTCTAGATCTGTCCCTGACATAAAGGATAATATGTAGTTTTCTATGGTTTTTCGTAAGTAGGAAATGGTATTGTTTTTTTGAAAAATGAATAAATTGCATTACTATAGGCAAAGCTAATACAATGTTCCAGTGAGTTGTAGTGTATAAGCCTTAATTTAATTACAGTTTGATTGTAATGTCAAAATATATAAAACATTACAATAGGCAGAACTATATCAACATTCTAAACTGATTAAAGCTTCCATCTGCGTTTCATGCGCTATGAGAGAGTGTTTTGTGTATTCTTTGCAAAAATAGCTGATCTATTCCAGTTGACAATCTTATCTACTAGTTGATACTTCCCTTTTTCTGTGTTTGTAAACATTCTGCTATTCCTTTCCTTCCAAAGTGTGTAAACAGTAGTCGTGAAAGCAGTCTTAAGAAGTATTTCATTAGGCATAACTTGCTTGGAGTGTCTAATAACCCAACTCAATGTTTGATCCCAGTCATACATGTAGTTTTCTCCTACAATCAAATGTGGTATCTTGCTCCAGATTGCTTTAGAGAATCTACAAAGAAAAAAGCAATGATCTCTATCCTCCATTGCCATTTCGCGTGATACACAACTAGAGTCCACATTGCCATGCCATTGGCTTTTAGTCTTAAGCCTGTTTTGAATCGCTAGCCAAGTGATTAGAGAGGCTTTAGGATTCAAGGGGTCCTCCATAGAAGATTGAACAAGGAACCTCAGATGCTTTGTTTACGAGTAACTGGTGGCAAGACTTATTTGTGAACTTTCCATTTGAACTGAGAGTCCAAGTGATTTCATCGTCATTCTCTACATCACTCAATTGAGGAAAGTATTCCATTAGAGAATTAAGCTCTCTAAAGTTTCCCCTCCGTTCACCATTCCATATCAGAGATGAGACTTTAAGGTTCAGTGGGATTCTATTTCTCAAGTTCAAAATATTAGGGTTGTGAATGATAGGACTCGAATCTAGCCAATTGTCAATCCAAAATCATGTTTTTTCTCCATTACCAATCTTACGCTTGTTCCACGGATAAACAGTGTCTCTTAACTTCATCATTTGTCTAAAGACCCAAGAGACATCTCTTGTGAAAGATGCCTGCCAGAAGTTCACGCTTTTAAGGTGATACTTGTGAATCAGTTTGATCCAGAATGCTTTATGATCTGTATAGAGTCTCCAAAGCCTTTTACACATCATAACTTTTTGCATAGTGGTAATGGAAATGATCCCAAGCCCTCCATGTTTCTTTAAAATAGTAACCTCACTCCATTTGATCTTTGCATTTTTAGCGTTTTCAGTTCCACCTGTCCATAAGAAAGCTTTCATTATTCTTTTAATCTCTTTAGTAACCTTCCTTGGCAATGCTATGTGTATTGTCCAGTGTAGATGCAAGCTGCTTGGAACTGAGGTAATAAGGATGATTCTGGCAGCATATGAGAGAAACCTGTTTTGCCAAGCATTAACTCTTGATTTTATCCTTTCAATGAGAGGCAAACAATCATTGAACTTAGGTTTGGAATAAGTGATAGGACCCCCATGGTAGCAGAAAGGAGTTGAATTCACATTAAGCCCAGCAATTCTACTTAATTGAACTAGATTCCTCACATCATCTGATAGATATAGGCTGCTCTTTTCAATATTATGCTTTAATCCCGACCATTCTGCAAATATTTCCAACACTTGTATCATAATGCTTATGGACTGAGTGTCAGCTTGACATAATACTAACAGATCATCAGCATCCATAAGATGGGTGAGGTCAATTGCACTGCATTTGTAGTGGTATTGGAATCTTCCATTACAAGAGATTAGCTTGTTAATAGCCTAGACAATCCTTCCATAACAAGGGTGAATAAGTACGGAGATAAGGGGTCTCCCTGTTTGATTTCCTTTGGACTCTTGAAAGGTTTAGTTGGAAAACCATTCACCGGCATACTTAGAGTAGGAGTTTGAATGCAAGTCATTATCCAATTCACAAATCTACGGGGCAGTTGTAATGCTTCAAGACATATTCTGATAAACTTCCAGCTACTTGTATCAAAAGCTTTGAAAAAGTCAATTTTGATTGAGCAGCTTTTGAGTTTCTTACGTGAATTATACTCCTTCAGCAGTTCTAGTAGCTGGAGGATATTGTCCCCATTGTTTCTGTCAGGAAGAAAGGCCCCTTGTGCTGAATTGTTGCTACCAGTGATTACCACCTTCAATCTTTCATGCCTGCAAGTGCTGTTAAAACAATCATTTTCAGGTTAATTGAACGCAGAGGTCAACAACTAACAATAGAATGGACTTCTAATGATCATAAATGGAAAATGTTATTGATAGTTGCAGTTTGATGAAAGCACAAGTAGCCCTTGATTCATAGGTAACATGCTTGGCTTGAGATCACTTGATTTTGACTAATTAAGTGTTTCTATTTGAGTAGGTTTATTAACTGAATTAACATAATCTGTTCATCTTTATGATATTGGAACTTCCATATTGATGGCTAAGTTTGGTGTCTTCCACCTGATGATGTGTGTGGCTTGTGCTCATGCTATTTGTTATCTTTCCTTATTGTTTATTAAGAGGTTAAGCAAAAAAGAAATGCAACAGGAGTGTACATATTCATTCATTAGTCAGTGCATCTGACACTGACTTGGGTCCTTTCCTTTTTTTTTTGGTGGTAATGGGATTAAATGCTGATATGGCCTCTGTTTTATTCGGGAAGGAGTGAATTTGTGTCTTAATGTGGTGTGTAAGATGACTATATGTAGCTTTTTCTTTATAAGGTTTGTGGATTAACAGAGCCAAGGACATTAGACTTACATGTACAAGCTTTGTCCACTAACTCCACTTATCAAATGCAACTAAAGTAATGGAAATGCACTACTTCCCAGATACTCTGGTTGTAATTTTAATCGGAATTTTGCAGCTTAGATCCTGATCTTTGAACAAATTGTTGCAACTCTTGTTTGGGTCAAAATTTTCAGCTTTCTTTTTCTCTCTCTGATGTTTTGACTTGTATTTCTCTCTTATCTCTTCTCTCTTTTCTGAATTCATTCTTTATGGGTTTGTGGGGCGGGCTTCTGTCATGGTGTGCTTTGATTGGATAGTTGGTACCATGGTGTGAACAGTTTGCTTGATCCTGATCCTGTTGATCACACAAAGTCCTCTAAGAGTTCCTGTCTGAATTCTTCTGGAGCAATTTGCTTTGAGGATATTATATCTAATGATAGAAGTGAACACTGTTTGGTAGACATCATTTTATTTTCTACCTTGTGCTATTTTGTAATAGTTTTTGCATGATCATTTTTTGGATATACATACAGGCAAAGTTGGAGGTTGTATAGCTTCAATTCCTGAAGTCATGGTTGCTGCACTCCTCTGTTTCATGTGGGCAATGCTAACAGCATTAGGGTTGTCAAACCTGCGGTACAGTGAGGCTGGAAGCTCTAGAAATATCATTATAGTCGGCTTGTCATTGTTCTTTTCCCTTTCAATACCGGCGTACTTTCAACAATATGGCATCTCTCCAAATAGCAACTTGTCTGTTCCAAGTTACTTTCAGCCTTACATTGTTGCTTCTCATGGACCAATCCGCAGCAAATACGGAGGGGTATGCTTTTTGTTCTTATATTGTTTCAGCATGTATCTTGGCTAGTTCTAAGATTAATGTAACTGAGAAGCTTCTTTAAATATAAATTCCTATATCTTCTTGTGTGCCTGCTCTCCTTTATGCATGGAAGATTACTTTTGGTTACTAAACGTGGTTATTGTGTTTTAACAGTTGAACTACGTTCTCAACACATTACTATCATTGAACATGGTGATCGCATTTCTTGTGGCTGTTATCCTGGACAACACTGTACCTGGTAGCAGGCAAGAACGTGGGGTATACGAGTGGTCGGAGCGTGAGGCAGCAAGGAGTGAGCCTGCCGTTACTAAGGACTACGAGTTGCCTTTCAGAGTCGGCCGAATTTTCAGATGGGTAAAATGGGTCGGCCTTTGAGTTTGAGAGACCAAATTGCATCTAATATTGGGAAAACACCAGCTGATTCTGAAGATGTGTATATTGGAGGATCTGATTCTGATTGTTGTAATTTTGTATTATGGACAATGTATGTAGTTTTCAGTTTTTGAGTCACTGAAGAAGGATTTTGTCCTTGTACTCTGATCCCACCTTCATCATATATATTTATTCCAATTTATATTATCCAACCTCCATTTTAATGTGTCATTATTATAATTCAAAATATGATATAATGATCTTTAAAAACAAGAATAAAATTAAAATCTCATTGTTTTTAAGTAAAATAGATATGATTCTTACTAAACTATATCACATTATTTAAACTATATGACACGCCTAAGCAATTTCTCTTAGATAAATGTATATAAATAATATGATATATTGGCATAAAAATGCGTGCTGCTAATGTAATGCAGTTTAACTCTTGCCACTGTACCGGCTAAAGAATCGGGTGTAAATATCAGTCGGTACTGGCCTGTTTCGTTTGGTACCGGTTAGTATTTATAATATAATAACAGTTATATACCGGCCGGTACCGGAAAATTATTTTAAAAATCCCCCCCCCCCCCAAATTTTTTTTACTAATAATAATTATACATTAAATAAAACTTAAAAATAAATTATTTTATTCAAATTTATTTTAATCTTTTTTATAATATTTATTAATTAAGTATTAATAAAAAATTGTATTTTAAAATAAATAATTTGAAAATT
>JANZLC010000008.1:7914968-7928334 GCA_026413385.1 Erythroxylum gracilipes | reverse complement strand
CTTATAATTATTAAATTAGTTTTTAAAAAATTTATATATTTTTAAATTTAATTATATTTATTAACTATTATTAAATTAATTTTATAAATTAAATTAAGATATTTATAATTTTAGTAATAATTAATTTAATTAAATATAATATAATATATTTAATTAATAGTAAATTAAATAATATATGTTTTTGTTTCATATTTCAATTCTACTTGGTTGTTTCCTTATCACGAATTCTTGTTGTAAATTGTAATAATTTGATAGTTAAGAATATTTATTGTTCTTTTTATTAGATGTTTTGATGTAATTATTATTTATTATATAATGAAAATTGAAATTATAATATTTTAAATACTTTGTATTGTTCTTAATTTTATATTAGTATGATGATGATTGTCTTTTTTTATATAAATTGTGGTTATTATTTATATGTGAAATATCTAAAAATTATTTTTATTTCATATTAATTGTGATTATTATTTATTATTATGATTTTGGGAGATATGGTTAAAAGTATACAGTTGATAATGGACTATCTTGTAAATTTTTAAAAAATTTAAGAACTATTTCATAAATTTAAAAAATTATCTGAAACGGTACTCGGCATTGATCGTTACCGGTATAATACCGTACCAAAACTCAATCCAGTACTAAGTCCAATACGATATTCGCGACATTAACTCCTACTCGTGCACATCTTAGTGTATTAGAGTGCGTGTTTTAACAGTGAATATAACTAACAGTAGCTGTTTTAAGATTCAATCGGGTTAGAGCACTCTGTTTTTGTTAAGGTGTTTCAACCCTGTGTCAATTACGTCCACATATTTATGTAGCTATTATAAGATTTAATCAGGTTAGAGCACTCTATTTTTGTTAAGGTGTTTCAACCCTATGTCAATTATATCCACATAAATATGTGGTTGAGATTTAATATAATAAGGTAGAAATTGGTTAACTAGTCGAGAGAATTTGATCCCTCTCCAATCCTTTTGTTTTTTTTATATACAAAGGAAAGAAAACACTAAAACATTACATGATAAGTCATGGGAAACAAATCCTGGCCATATCCTCTAAGAGGAATGGGAGGCACCCTATAGGTGTAGTGGTGAGAATGGAAGTACCAAGCCCAAAATTGACGGCTGAGAAGGCGAGCCAGTCCGCACATGGGGGATGTGTGACATCGTCCGTTTAATGTAGGAGGATAGGACGTTGGCTGCCATGAGGGAGTCCATCTCGAGTTTAATCCGACGGTATCCAAGTTCCCAAGTAAGTTGTAAACTAGTTAGAATTTCCCAAAGTTCCGCAGAGGTAAGAGAGCACCTGCCAATATTCTGCACAAACCCGCCAAACCACGCACTTGCACTGTCGTGGACAAGTCCACCTGTGGTTGCTAAGGAGGACGTGCTGTGGCATGCTCCGTCTGTATTCAATTTAACCCAGCCGAGAGGAGGTTTAAACTAGCCGAAGAGGCGTGTCTGTCTAGGTTGAGGACTCATAAGAGCTCGACCTTGCCAAATCAACGCCTTGTAGAGTTGGTGAACATACTCCAGGACATATTGAGTAGGAGACTCCGGTCGAGAGAAGTGGCCTTCAAAAATGGACTTGTTTCTCCAGGTCCACAGAAACTAGCAAGTAACCCCAAATATGATAGTCCAATTGAATCCAGCTATCAATTGGTGGTGATGGATGTTCTTAGCCAACCATTCTTAGGAGGACAGAGTATAAAAATCATTGGGGACAATGTGCAAGGGAAAAGTGCTCCACATTCTGCGAGCAAGGGCGCAGTCACAGACGACATGCAAAGCAGATTCTTCAGCTTGACAATGATGACAACCATTGTCAGTAGTGAGATGTTATCGTACACGTTGTTGGTTAGTAGGAAGGTGATCGTGCGTCAGAAGCCAAAGGAATGTGCGGACACGCGGGGGTCCACGCCATTTCCAAATGTCACGCCAGAGGTTGTCCAAATATGGTACTGGAAGGTCCATGATTATGACATAAGTCGAAGCGGTGGTAAATTGGTAAGGTTCAGAAGGGCCCCATATTAACTTATCAAGGCCGAAGTGGGGTTAAGGGGGCAAAATTCCTGCTATGTGTAAGCAGATCGAATGAGGTAGGAGGGTTTGGAAAGCTTCCCACTTCCATGCTCCTGAAGTGTCGACAAAGTGTTGGATTGTGAGGTCTAGGTCTGAGCGAGGAATTGAGTCAAACGTACGAGAGATAAGTGGTCCCAGATTCGCTACCCAGGGGTCGAGCCAGAAACGCGTCTTGGTTCCATCACAGATGATCCATTTCAATCCTTTGAGCACATAGGGCCAAGTTGCTTTAATAATCCTCCATATCATCGATGCTCCCGTGCCCTCTAGCACGGTGGGGATAGAGGTGACGTCAAAGCTGTATTTCGTCGAAAGAACTTGGACCCATAATAAAGTGGGTTTGGAGACCAAAGCCCATCCTAATTTTGCTAAGAGGGCATCATTGGTTTCTCGTATTTTCTAGATGCCCAGTCCCCCTAACTCTTTAAGTCTACAGACGCTATCCCAGTTAACTAGGTGCATTTTTCTCGATCCGTTAGAAAAGCCCCATACAAACTGTCTCATTAATTTTTCTAAAGCATCGCACAGTCCACGAGGGAGATGTACCGTCTGCATTATATATATAGAAAGGGCTGAGATGATAGCTTGAGTCAGGGTGATTCTTCCTGCAAAAGACAAAAGGTTGGCTGACCAACTTGAAAGGCGCTGTTGGACTTTGTCGAGGACATGTTGGTAAGTTCATTTGTTAACTTTTTCATGATGGAGAGGCACACCAAGGTATCGTCTGAGGTCGTTAGTCAACTGGAAATCCAGTTCCCTACTTAATTGTCTCGCCATTGAGCATTGAACGTTCTTGGAGAAAAAGCATCGAGATTTTCCTTGACTTATCCGCTGGCCTGAGGCTGCGCAAAAAATGCTCAAAATGTCTCGAATTATGTAAACTTGATCAACAAAGGCTTAGGAGAATAAAAGGAGATCATTTGGAAGAATAAATGGGATAAAGCCGGACCCCGCCGACTAAGTTTGATGGGCTTCCACCTACCCTGAGAGACAGAGTGAGTTATTAAGTGACCCAATCTTTGGTTACATAGCACAAAAAGGTAGGGGGATAACGGGTCTCCTTGGCGGATACCACGGGAAGGCTGAAAAGCTTCTCCTAGCTCTCTGTTTCAATTGACTTATATCGAGACCGAGGAGACATACTTCATAATGAGATGAATCAAAGAAGCCGGAAGTCTAATATCTGTGAGAGTGTCATTGAGGAACTCCCAGGAAAGCCTATTATAAGCTTTCTTGAGGTCTACTTTTATTGCCAACATGCCTGTCTTGCCTGACTTCCGCCGTATGGTATGAATGACCTCTTGGGCAATAATAATATTGTCGGTAATAAATCGCCCAGGCTCAAAGCTGCATTAAGTAGTAGCTACGAGGTTATCGAGGTGAGGTTTAAGGCGGTTCACGATAATCTTCGTAATTGTCTTGTAAAGCACTGAACATAAAGCTATAGGTCGAAAGTGAGTGATAGACAAAGGGGAGGGGGTTTTGGGAATCAGGACCATAATCGTAAGATTAAGCTCATCTTTCCATAAATCATGGTTTTAAATGTGCTTAATAAAGAGTGACACAGAGGGCCCTATGACCTCCCATTGAGATTGATAAAAGAGGGCTGAAAAGCTGTTAAAGCCCGGAGCTTTATTAGGAGCCATGTCAAAGAAAGTTGTCTTAACCTACTTCGTTAAAAAAAAAGGAACACAGTTAGTTAACGCTCTGAAAAATCACTGTTCAAACGATCTGCATAATCTCTGTTCATTAACGATCATTGTTCACCTATGAGCCTAATTTCCAGGAACCACCAGGGGGTGACCTCACCTCCACCAGCTCCGATGGACATACAACAAAAAAAGTCAAACTTTGAGAACGTGAGGAAGACCCCCTACACTTCACAACCCACAACCAATTTACCACAGTTATAGCGCGGCAGTAGCAGGCTGCACAACTCAGGCAACCGAAGAAAAGGAACTGGCTTGGCTAAAGGAGGACCCCATTGAGACTGCAGAATGCGACATTACGGTAATCCCTAGAGAATATGGAATGGGAATTGAACTGTCAAACACCTTTAGAGGCAGACTTGATAAGCAGTGGGCACAAGCAGTAGTTGTTAAGCTGCTCGGACGGAAAATAGGCTTTAATATGCTTAAAAACCAACTGCATACAATGTGGACATTAAAAGGGCAAAAGAAGATCATAGACCTCGACAACGATTTTTACCTGATAAACTTTATGGAAGAAGAGGACTATATGTATACGCTCACCAAAGGACCTTGGGTGATCTCCGGTCATGTCCTTTCGGTTCAACCCTGGAACTCGACGTTCAGGCCATCTTCGGGGACAATCTCTCATGTTGGTGCTTGGGTCCGATTCCCATAACTTTCAGTGGCTCGATATCATCCCTCAATTTTGAAAGCCCTGGGAAACCTAGTGGGACGCATTGTCAAAAGCGACGACCAAACCCAACATTCGCAAAGAGGGAAGTTTGCGCGCATCGCTATGGAAATCGACATCAGTACTCCCCTACAATCTATGGTCGAGTTAGATGGAGAAATTATAAAAATTGCATATGAGGGATTACCTCAGATCTGCCTCTCCTGTGGTATGGTAAGGCACGGAGTGATTGACTGCAAATCCTAATCACCATCCTCCCCGCAAAATCCACGAACTACCACCGATGGACAAAGCTCCGACTAACCATCGACCACAAGCCTAGCTGCATCGGCAACCCGACGCAAGGACGAAACCTACAGACCTTGGATCCAAGTCCAACGTCGTCCTTGTCGCCCGAGTCACAACAGTACCAATGTAGGAAGTGACAAGCGGAGCACCATCCATCTGAGCCATCGAGGGGCTCGAGGTACATCGTTTTAACAACTAACGATCCATCCACATCACACAACGAGCCTCTTTGAGCTGCGGAGGAACCTCAACGTCGCCCACCCACTCCGTCCTTGGTGCCGGCTCACGCACAACTGAGTGCCAGACACTTAAAGACGGGGAAAACCCTTCGGACTGATGGGCCCCCAAATAGCACAAACCCCAGCCAGCCCAAGCCACCCACACCCAGCCCCCAATCTCCACCTCAGTCCAAGCCTGCTTCAACCCAACCAAGCCTGACCCTCATCTACGCGGGCCCAACGTCAAAGCCTACGAAGCCCACACCGCCCAACCCACATCGCGTTGCTATAGCAATCCCCTCTCACCAGGAGGTGGTGATTCACGATCTAGCCTTCACCATGTCGTTGTCCGCAGATAGGGGGGAAGGCGACGTGGATGAGGACGTGCATGGGCCATGCATAAAGACGATCTTGTCCACGTCCCTCCCTAATTATCTGCTGCCCCCAGACAGACCCCCAAATCCTAGTCAATCTTCGAATTCGGACAAGGCAACCCCACCTATGCATGACTCTCCGATGTCAGAACAACTACAGGACACCATGCGCAACAACGTGTAGTTGGAGGAAATGGAAATCACCCCAACGTAATTGGGGCATTCTTTTAATCTCTTTATCCATGTCTTTACTCATCTAGAATGTACATGGGGCGAGAGCCAAATCCTTTAATCCCATCCTTAAAAATTATATCTGTATCCACCACCCTTTCCTAGTTGTCTTGATTGAACAGCAAATTAGTGGCACTAGGGCTATGAAGGTTATTCGAAGCTTAGGGTTCTCCAAATCCTTCTGAGTGGAAGCTGAAAGATTCTTGGGAGGGATATGGATGCTTTGTAATACCGATGTAGAGGTCTGAATTTTATTAGCCCGTCGACAATTCATTCATGCCAACATTGTGTGGCATCAACAGTCCTTCGACCTCACAGCCTTTTACGCCAGCCCTCATTACTCCCTACAACACTTTTTATGGAACAATTTACATTCTATTGCTCAAGCCACCACTAAGCCTTAGACCTTGGGAGGAGACTGCAATGCTAAATTGGATCAACAAGACAAACGTGGAGGCTCCAGGCTCTATTTGGTTATTAATAGGCCTTTCAGGTAGTGTGTCCATGACTGCAATCTTCACGACCTTGGATATATAGGACCACATTTCACGTGGAGAAGAGGACAAGTCCTGGCCCGTCTAGACCGTGTTCTTTGCTCCAATTCCTGGCAGTCAGCTTTCCAACCTACTACTGTGACCCACTTACCTTTGCTCAAATCTAACCACAGACCACTCCTGGTCACCCTTCCTCTTAGAAACTCCCACACACTAAGCCCCCGACCTTTTAAATTCCTTTCAGCTTGGTTGAAGGACAACAACTTTACCTGCATCGTAGCAGACAGTTGGACTCCTGACATTACCAATATCCCCGAGACGCTCAGGGAGACCTCAGTGAAACTCTACCAGTGAACCAGAATTGCTTCGGAAATATTTTTCATCGCAAACAAAGGCTCATGGCTCGGCTATAAGGCATCCAAAAGGCAGTGGAAGATACTCTTACATATTCCCTCCGAGATGTCGAAACTTATTTACGTACGGAGCTAGAACAAGTACTCTGCCAAGAAGAGCTCTATTGGCATCAACGCTCACGCAGTCAATGGTTAGGCCAAGGAGACAGAAATATCAAATATTACCACATCATCACCAAGGCCACACGGTAGAGGCTGACCGTTACCACTCTGAAGGATGAAAATGGCTGCATCGCTTCGGACCCCACTTGCATCCACAGGATAACAAAACACTTCATGCAGAATCTCTACACATCCGATCACACCACTACTCCAGTGCTTCTTATCAAAAGCCATTTCCCACCTCTATCCCACCATGCAATCACGAACATGACAAATCCCTCTCCAATTCTTTGATTTCAGTGAATGCATCACCCCAGAGGGAACATAACTGAACAGACCAACTGGATAAATTTGATTCCCACCCTCAGATGCCACTTCTTTTTCTACTTGTGATAAACAACTCACTAGATATATAGAGAGTTATTTCACTATAAGATGATATAATATCTAATATTTACCTTTTATTAATTTCTACTAATTAAATTAAAAATAATTTTGTGATGAGATATTCAATTTTATAAATAAATCAAAAAATTGAAAAATATTATTAATGATGTAAAAATAAAATAAAATAAAATGGGAAAAAGTCGAACTGTTCACATGAGTCCATAATTTCTCATCCATCCTAGCCTGAGAGTCTCGCATGTCAGGAATTGCTACTGTTTCTACCTGCTGCTGCCTACTTCTTTATGACAATTAAGGTGAGTTGTAGCCAAAACTTGTCTTATACTGCCTCTTAATTGTTGTCATCTTTCAACGATTAAATGTTTCAGTAATTTTCCTTAATCTTATACCAATAACATTTGTTGAACACGAATGAGTAACCCACTTGATCTTGACCGTCTCACCAGAGGGGAGACTGATTTGGTGATTTGTAGCAACAAAAAGGTGAATTTAGGCGAGAGGGAATTCAGGGATGAAGAGATGTCCCCAAATCAGTGGTTGTTGTCCGAACCTGGGGTGACTACGAAGTCTTTCTCGGACGTTCTGGGGGTAACAGCTCACTGCCTTAGATTGCTACAATCGATGTGGACCAAGCAGAGGAGGATATCACTTATGAGACCCAAAGGACCAAGGTACTGAATTATGCCCTAAATTGGTCTTCACTGTTGAACAGAAAAGGGAAATGAGAAAGTCATGGATGAAATCTTTGATTGTTAAAGTTTTGGGACTCTTTATGAGTTAAGTGATATCTCAAAGAAAACGAAACAATTCTGGTCACCGATTACTGAACTTGTGTTGATCGATAAAGTTTTGGGACTCTTTGTGAGTTAAGTGATATCTCAAAGAAAACGAAATAATTCTGGTCACCGATTAATGAGGTTGTGTTGATCGATCTAGGAAATGACTTCTTTTTGGTTCATTTTTCTTCTGATGAAGACTATGATAAAGCTCTGAAGTAAGGCCCTTGGATGGTGCGTGATCACTATCTTACGGTGAGAAAATGGCACCCTAAGTTTGACCCATGGATAAAGCCCCCTGACAAAGGTTGTCGTCTATTTTAGATTACCCAAGATTTCGATGACGTATTCTTATGGGCAATTTCTGAAACAGCTGGGTCATAAAATTGTAATGTTCTCAAAGTAGCTGATATTACAATCTCTTAAACCCGAGGAAGGTTTGCTAAATTTGTGTGGAAGTTGATTTAAACACGCCTTTACTTGCCCAGTATGTGCTCGAGAACAAGATTTTCACAATTGTATATGAAGGGTTTATATATTTATAGAGATGTCACACAGATCGACCCGGTCGGATCGGTCGTGGTTCACTCGTAATTCGATCAACTCATGTTAAAATTAGACCAAACTCTTTTTGACATTAAGCAATTGTTTTCACTGCAGGAGGATGTGTGTAGGGCACAGAAAGCTAAAAGGGTTGAAGTTGACTAACACAAGCGAATGGAAATCGGGGTTGATGATAACCCAACTGCCAATCCAGTGAACCAAAGTTCTTGCTTTGGTCCATGGATGGCAGTGAAGAAAAGAACTCGTGAGCCTAACAAAGGCAAAGTGGACCGTTTGTCCTACAGCATAGGCTCTAGATTTGAACCGCTGGATTTGGATGATGAGGGGTCAGCTAGAGGATCAAGGGGGATATGTTCTTTCTCAGCAGACCCAGGGAGTGGAGGATGAAAAGGCAGAGGGGCATGAGCTTAGCTGCTCAAAAAAATTCCACGAGAGAAGTTGAAAAGAGCCCAAATGGAGAAGCCCATAGTGGAAACTACATCATGACCCACAATGAAAGCCTAAGTCCAAAATGCTGATGTATTAATTTTGATATTATTATTAATAATATTACATTTAAAAATATAAAAAATATTTTTTATGATCATTTGTACGTTTATTATAACCATTTAGTATTTTGTTAAATAATTTGACTTATGACTTGAATAACTTAATTATAAATGTTAAAATTTAATAATAAAAATATACTTTTAAAATTTACATAATTTATTAGGACTTTTCTTTTTATTTTGTCCCGCATATAAAATGTTAGTAACGGGTTCGTTTCTAATCAACTACTACTGTCGTGTGACTTGAACAAAAGTTGAAAAAACTTGTTTATGTTAGACGTGGAGTTCATAAAATTGAACAAGTGGGGTTGGCAAAAAAATTCAATACAATATAACAAATAGCAACAATAACTATTGAAGAAAAAGAGGGCAGAGGAGTAAGACCTTATGATATTGTTCATACTTTTGGATGTTTTAGTCAGAGTTTATCTAGAATGCAACTTTTATGAGGTCAAAATATTGGAACAACTTAGATGGCTGCTGCTAAATTTGACGCTTATATTCTTTATCTAGACTAAGTTGATGCCAAAGGGTTTGCTCTCTCCATTTATAATTGCATTAACGGGGCTCGATCTGGCTTGGTTAGTTAATGATACGTGTCAATCTAACTTGTTGGTTTTGGCGATGATAAGAGCGTGCACGTTTCTCCATTTGATTCACAACCACTCTTACAGATCTTGGTTAGCCTGACAATTGAATAGACAGCATCATATTTGTATAGTATCTACATGAAATCGACTAATGTTATCTTAGCGCCATATAGTTGTGAACTAGTAGGTTTCTATCGATTAGTAGCCTAATTAATCATTGAATGAACAGCATCCTATTTTATAATATCAACAATGGAATATTTTAGTTTTGTAAAGTTGTAATAACATGACATTTTGAATTTATTCGAATTAAGTAAATATCGGCAAAGGGCTTATTATCGACAATTGTTCGGAGGCTGATTAAAAGGCAAGAAGTTTGGTTGTTGGGTGTGAAAGCAATGGCATTGATGTGTACCCTGACCCGTGCTCATGGGCACTTGCTTATTGCGTGTGAAATTCAACATTCCACTCAAAACTCAAACCAACAAGGACAGAAAATGGACGAATTGAACAACAACCCTACTTAGCAGAATTACTTCACCAGACAAAGAGTAGCCTGTAGCCTGTCTAACCTTGATTAGACAAAGAGTTGTTACCAATTATCAAAGCGCAACAGTTATTGACCCAAATTGGTAATTGTCTGTTTGCAAAATGCCTTCAACTATTCTGATCTGATGTAAATGTAATATCAGACATCTCAATCTGATTTGCTCCACAAGTGGTGATTGATGTAAATATTTTATGACCATTTGAGATTTACAATAAATGAAGCAAAGCAGTCTACCATTACCAGGTTTAGAAAAAGATGAAGACTAATGCTTCTCTAGCTTAACCATTACCTGGTCATTATCTTCCCATACAAATCACGACAGGAATCTAGAAGGAGGGTATATTCAAAATGCTAGTTTAATTTGTTGTAATTAATTCATGATTGTGAGTAATCAGGACAGCTGTATGTAAAATAAGCGATTTGATGGAGTCATGGAGTCCTGTCAAAAGAAACCCCGCATTCGCTTGACCTGGAAAGAGAAGAATCACTTTTAGTTATGGTAAGACGGAGTAGTTTCAGCAACAGAGCCGATGATCGTTGACTTTGAAGATGTTAAATACCTTCCCCTCTATAAGGCTTCAAATCGTGATGAAGACCTTTTTGTCTATATATATACCGAAAAACTGCAAACTAACTTATAGGTGATGAGGAGACAGTTAATTAGGTAAATATGGTCTTAAAGAAATTAACATGATACGTAAAATGTGTGCTTGTTTATTAGTTATCCAAAGTTGCATTACAAGATATTTGCAACGTGTCAAATTGTTTATTAGTTATTCAGAAGTTAATTTGACTTGAGTTGGTCTTAATAGTATGTAAGAGATTTAACGAATTCAGTATAAATTTTTGTCATTAGAGATGAAACTGTGTGAAAAGAAGACGCAGAAAAGAGAAGACTGAGAGAAGAGCAGAAGACTGGAGAAAAAGTTGGTCAACACAAAACCTGGTGTTTTAGTCCGTTAGAGCATGCGTGCCACGTTAGGTTACTGTGTAGCAAGCCGATTGGTTGGGATAGGAGGTGGGAAGTAGGTCCACTAGAAACTTGTGTTTTGAATTCAAACTTTGGATAATTAAATATGATGACTTGGTTAGTTTTGTATTAGTTTTCGTATATTTTAATATTAAATAATTATTTTTACATGGCAAAGCATGACATTAAGTACGATAAGACAATTTTAGAATTACTTAAACATTTATTTTGCTAAAATAACATGCATTTTTAAAATTAATAACGTCATTTATAAAGAAATGTGTCCTCTTTAGTCCTATGAATTCTCTATCCTTAATTACCGGAAGGAGATCGTCTGTTCCCGTGCCATCCCTGTTTCAACTCCTCCCATTATTTTATCGTAAAACATGTAAATGGAAGGGATGGAACAGGTAAAGTGTAACATGCAACCTCAAGATCAGTAATCGACGTATAAGTAAATTAGTTTTGACACAATTTACTGTATATTGACCCGAATGCACCAGACCCAAGTTCAGAATTCTTCCTTATGTGGAGGAAAGCTCTTGCATTATATGATTCACATTAGAAAGGCAAAATACAGCCAGACGGTTGGTTAAACGTATAATGCATGTTTCTTGCAAGAGGCTCAAACTGGTCTAACGAAAACAACATAAGTTTAGACTGTCAAAAGAAATGTGGAAGATGACTTGAACCCCTCGGACATACGGATTCATCACATGGTTTTGAGGAATTGAAGAACAATAAGTATGCTTCACATGTGAGGAAAACAAACATGTTGAAACGTAATTCTTAATGAGAAGACCATGCGTGGTTTCAATGACTCGAATACAAATAGGAGTAAGCGAATGCGACCATTCACTCCCAGGTTTATGTGCATGCCCGACCTACCAAACAACACATAGTTTAATCTGTATATTTAGTTTGTGGTCAACACTAATTTGACGATTCTCAAGGACAGATTTTGATCTATCAATTGACGACGATTGGTTCCCTTTTCATCTGCTGGTCCCAAACTTGGCTTTAAGAGAGAAGAAACACGTGATGGGGCTTCCTAATAGCAGCAAAAATGTTGCAAAATTTTTTTTTTTTTTTTGATTACATTAGGTATTCCGGCGTCGTGGGACTAATCCTAAGCTCCTACGACCCCACCTCAAAAATCTGAAAAATGTAAATTTGAAATTTTAAAATTCCTCAAATTCTTACGTAGCCTAAATACTTTTACGCACAAGTACAAGTAGAAAACTTGTTGTTGGTTCCACAAGAAGAGATATGTACGGGATAGAAAAGGTGAAGAGTTGAAAAGTAGTCCTGGAAGCTTACGTACATGTCATCTTAAAACACGTGGTGTATTCAAACGACCACGACGTTTCTTTGAATGCATATGTTTTTCTTCGATAATGGTGAGCCAGTGTTTTGTTCTCATTATATAAATTGTTGGATTTGTTACAATCTATCTGTAATTAAAGACTTATTATTAAAGAATATATTTTATCGAAATCATATTTACAAATTTTAAATGCAACATTTCCAAATAAACATCGTCTTCAAAATTTAAGATGATTATAATCTTTTGTCGCAATTCTAACATAACAAAAGCTCTCAAAATAAAGTTAGTTCAGCAACTAATAATGAATGCATATTGAAATTTCTAAGTTACGAATATTTCGCAGACTTTCTAAATTTATTTTTAACACAAGCAAAGTAAAATCTCACGAAAGCTAAATAATAAAGATATCGATGTTTGGTAATGCAGCTCAGTACATTTTGCTTACGTCTACGGTGCCCTTATTTAGATTGATTACTTTCATTGTAGTTCATAAAACATTACACAATATTGATCTAACCTCGTACCACTCAATCTAGGTAACTAACCCACCACCTAACTATCGGTAAAAGACCTTTACGCCTAATAACACGACCGACTCGTGTTAACCTCTTCAGAGAATTTTCCTAACCATTTTTACTCAACCGAAAGAACAAATAAAACAAGTAAAAATAAACTCCTAGATCAGAAGTTTTCCACGGATATGAACAAGCCACTGCACGAGTTCAACATGCAACCAATAACAATAAAATCTTCTTTGTGCCGTAACTAACAGCCCACTTCAAGGACCCAGAAAAATCAGCAACTTTGCATGCTTCGTGAACTGCTAATTAGAGATAAAAAACCATGAAAAGAATTGCTATAAGCCAATCAAGCAATTCACCACAATTCGTTCTCACCAAAAATCAGAACATATGTGCAGCCAATCTCCCCTGAACTTCAGTTGCACGTTGTTGGACCAATGGTGGTTGATAAATTAATCCTACTTATGTTTTGATAATAATAAAATATTTAGAATTGGTTAAGAAATTTATTGCAGGTGTTTTGGAA
>JANZLC010000008.1:7891945-7906340 GCA_026413385.1 Erythroxylum gracilipes | reverse complement strand
GGATTTATGGTGTTTGAGAATTGTCAAAGCGGACCCGAACCATTATCGTTAACAACTTAACATAATTTTGAGTTGGAATCCACGGTCACTCACATAACTTTATATTCTGAAAAATAGTTTTGTAGGGGGGGCTATAGCCCCTGCTAGCCCCTCTGGATCCGTCTCTGACGACAGAGATATGAAGAGAAATGTATAGTCTTACGTTGAATTTATAACTAACTTATCATCCGCGTGAAAAAAAAATATTCCAAGTGTTGACAAAGGATCTAACGGAGGGTTTTTTTAAAAAAAGTTTGAAGATTTTATCGTTATTTTTAAAATTTGAGTTAAAATTGTAAATTTTAATAAAGTTTAGATTTTTTTAGTAATTAACCATATTATTATATAAGAAAAAGGTTGCATCTCATAAGTTTTAACTAATGTTTTAAAAATCAGACCGAAAGTTAAACTAGTAAAGTAAGAAATTTAAGATTTAAAAAGTTGAATCATAATTAGATCGCCATAAAACGTACTAAAGATTAAATAAAATTTAAAATTTAAAATATGATTAAAAGAAAATTTCTCGCATATTAAAGAATTTGAAGTTTAGCTGAAAAAGAATGTTAAATGAAATTAATTGATTTATTTTGATTTATAATAACTTATTAATTTGCAAAAAATAATTGATTAAATAATAAATTGATCAGTTTTTAACAATAAAAATTATTAAGATAA
Organism: Erythroxylum gracilipes; assembly: GCA_026413385.1. NCBI lineage: Eukaryota > Viridiplantae > Streptophyta > Magnoliopsida > Malpighiales > Erythroxylaceae > Erythroxylum > Erythroxylum gracilipes. The sequence continues at coordinate 7,905,626 of JANZLC010000008.1, read as the reverse complement.
ACTGAACTAGAAAGTGAAAAATCGAACCTAAAAGTTAAGCAGTTTAAAGTTTTTACGATTGAACCAGTCAAAACAGTTGAGTTTTTTAATCATTGGTTTTAACTCTAACAAGAGAAAAATGCAAAAGAAAAAGTAAAGGAAATTAGGGTTTGACCATTAACACCCAAAAATTTAATATCCAGTTTATATACGTTGTCTTTTTATAACGGACATTAATGGTTATTTAAAACATATATGGTTATTGCTAAATGAAATAGGCTTAGTTAATCAACACAAAGTAGTTTCGGTTTAACTACAATGGTTCTCAAATTTTATGCATAACAATTGCTTTTTCTCTATTTTTATGGATAACAACCTCTTCGTAGAAAACCTTGTCCACAGGATTAGTACATAGCTAACTAATAGTTGAATGGTGTGCAGTGTTATACTATATTAAGCTAAAGCCAACAATGTTATGAATATTGTACTAGATTTGGTATTGGATTGTGTTCTGGTACAGTATTATAGCGGTATCGGTCAATATCGGATACCATTTTGAGCAATTTTTTAAATTTATAAAATAATTCCTAAAATTTTTAAAATTTGCAAAATAATTCATTGGCATATTGTACAATTGTACTGTATATTTTATTAGTTTACTATTTACATTAACCCTATTTTCAAAAAACATAATAATAAATAAAAAAGACAATTAATTTCATATTTGATTATTAATTTTACATTTAGATTTAAATGTTGATTATCAACTTTCAATTTTAATAATCAATTAATCAACATCAACATTGTTAAAGCCTCACTCACCACCACTCTCACCTCACGCCCTCACCACCACCGAATAACTAAATTACCAAACATAGTTAAATAAAATACATGAACATCTCATTCATCAATATCATAGTAAATCACAAACCAAAAAATTTATACATCCCACTTCCAATTATCCAATACCGTGACAAAACACAAATCACAAAACTCCTTTAGCTTCAACTTCAAGGCTTCAATAGAATCAATCAACACCGTCAGCATTACCAATTTCAACTTCAATATTTAACACCAGAATCACCATTCCAACCAATTTAAAAATACAAGCAGCCCCAATACCATAGGCATTCAACAATCACAATTAGAAATCCATCATCTAACACAATAAAAAATTAAATCAAGTAGGAAATTTTCGATAAATGACAGAAAAACACACATCCAAAAACAAATTATGGGTGCGATTTGCGGTGGTGCCTGGTGCGGTAGACCTCAGCTGCGACGGTGATGATTGTAGCGGACGGTGGCGTCTTCAGGCATGGAGGAAGGTTGAAGATGAACTAATGAAGACGGTGAGGCCACGACAAAGGAGGAGGAGCCGAGGGAAGACGAGGCTGAGGCGGCGACACCACGACGGCGAGATGTCGAGGTGAGACGGTGAGAGTGAGTGAGATTAAGAGGCACGCGAGAGAGAGATGAGAGGTAGTCATAGTCGAGGGGAGTCATTTTTAGGATTAGATTTTTGAAAAATTACAAAATGGTCCTTATACTTTCACCATTTAATGGTATCGGCCGAAATTTTCCGGTATTATCAATACCGGCCGGTACCGATCGAAAATAATCAATATTTTGGCCAGTACCCATAACATACGTACCGGTACTGTTTTCCAGTCAGTACGGTATGATATTCACATCCTTGAAAGCCAATCAATAACTCTATTTTAATGGATAATGCAGTGTGTAGGAACCTTTTAATGGTCGAAAGCATTCTTGAATGTCTTCCACTGACACTTTCGTGCAATATGTTTTGTAATTTTAGACTGCAATGTGATGTCGCAACTGGCTACAATAGTATAGTGAATAACTCCACACTTGTCACATTGCTTCCATTTATAACATTTCTAGATAGAGAACAACTACCATATTCTCATGTTCTTAATTTCAAAATCTTAGATTTATCATTTCAATAACAAGCTTGTTAAAATGGTGTGCATATTCTTTGTCCTAAGAGATATTTTAAGTTCGTATGTTTAGTATGAATCATGTATCCCATTCCAGTAATAATGCTGCCAGCACTGCGGTCAGAAGGAAATCACCCTCTATGCTATTAGGGATTGCCATTGCGTTCAGGCTTTCTGGAGTACATTCCCCCCGACTTTGCTTGATACGAATTTTTTCCATCAGGATCTGGGGACGTGGGTGAAATCAAATCTCACTAATCCATCTCAGGTGCGACAGTTTGATTGGGCATTGCTTTTTGGAGTTGCCTGCTGGTTTTTATGGCATTGGAGGAATAAAAGTGTGTTTGACCCCGATTTCGCTTGGTCGGAGAATGGCATTGGAGGAATAGGGCTTATCCCCGAGTTGATTAGTCGGTTGGACTAAACCCCCCTCCTCCCCAACACTGGGTTAAGTTAAACACTGATGGAGCCGTACATTATGATACAAACGTAGCCACAACTGGGGCATTAATTTGTGACTGGCAAGGCCAGTAGTGTGGTGGCTTCTTTCACTACATTGGCCGCGGTGACCCGCTCACTGCTAAACTCCAGGGAGTACATTCGTGGCTCACCCTTGCTTGGAACCTCGGCTTCCGACGAGTCCTAGTCGATGTGGACTCCCTTGAGGTTATTAACATCTTATCCTCTTCTCTTCTTGTTTTAGCTGATGATCTCTGTTTGGTGACAAGTACCCGAAGGCTGCTCCAACGAGATTGGGAAATAGCTCTCCAACATGTTTATCGTGAAGGCAACCAGTGCTCCGATAGGATGGCATCACTAGCCACTCTAGCCAATCCAGGCCTTTTTACTCTCCATGAGCCACCGATGACCGTTCTGGAGCTTCTCCATCAGGACAACCAAGGCACGCTGCACCATAGAGCCCTGAGATAGTTTAAGTGTGTTTTTGGTTTCCTCTGTATTTAAAAAAAAAGAGAATTCATAGGTCCTAAAAGTTGTCTTGGGAACACGTGGAGGATACATCCTAATATGATGATATCCTAACCTCAAATCCAACTTAGAAAACTAAAATTCTCTATATAATTCATCCAAAAGTTTCTCTGTCACAAGACGTAAAGCATATCCTTAAAAGTACACTTATTAAACTCAATCACAACCTTCAAGAGTTATCTTTCGTTTTTACCAAGATTGTTAGAAAAGAAAATAGTATGGTATTATACTGGATTATTCCCTATATTAATAAAAATTACATAAATTCCTTAATTATGGTCTTTTATAACCCATCATATATATATATATGTTAGATGTTCATTACTTCCACTCCTTTTAGCAAAATTCAATAGTCATGTTCCCCTATGTAAGCATAAGTTGGTAGGCTTAGTAAATAACAAGCTAAACTTAGGTAGGAGAAACTCTAATTATGTTTAATGCAATTCCACCATTGATGACCTTCTAATGGACAATTCTGACAATTTGTTGCTTAGGAAGTATTGCAACCAAAGTATATATAATTGACTTATTCTTCTCTTTCTCATCTTCCCTAACAAGTAGATTCTATTGTTAAAAACTTCTTCTTACAACAAAAGCATAATCTCTTTGTTCTTTTTCTCTTTGAATTCCTTAACATTAAGTTTTCTCTTCTTTTTTGTTTTGCACTAGTTGAACTTCTTAGCTGTAGTGTATGTGGGGACTTATAAGTGTAGAAGGTAATTCGATTTTAAGTTTCATTCTCTTTGTTGAAAAAAAATTCTCAATCAATCAAGAATTTATAGTTATTATAATACATGTCAAGGAGTTTGTAGTATACTTTAATTGTTCTAGTCTCCTTGAAGGTGCGAACAAGATCCTCAAATCTCTGTAACAATATGACTATATATTCACTCAAAGTTGGCTCCACTACTATATATGTAGTTGATGTTATTTTGCTGTGTTTCCCTCAATAAATCTAACTATGGATGTTGTTTCCATCGAACATAAGAAATTTCAATTTTTCTAACCTCGCGGGAGTCGCATAATATTGAATTTTAAATGGATGTTGATTCATCACAATGTCCATTTATCCCTTTTACTGGCTGTATAAATACATGTTGTTGGAACATTTCTCTAACCTCACTCATCTCTTGGCATCAATTTTTGTATTTCCTCTATCTGCATCTATAGTGAACTAAGCATCTTGCATTTCTTGTATTTGCATTTATAGTGATTCCTCCATGCACCTAAGCTCAAATGTTACTCTTCTTCCCTACTTAGTTTAGACCATATGTGGGTTTTGATGATCACTTTCTTCTTCCTACTTGGTCTAAACTGCAGCTGGTATGGATGGTGAGTATCGATATATTCACCTCCATTTATATACTTTTTTTGCGTTTGCTGTGTGGCTATCTATCTGGCCAGTGTGATCACTTTGTTTCCTTCTATTTCTGATTCTGGTGTGACCGTTCTCTTCATCATCCTTTTTTTTGTTTGAAAAATACTGCTCTCTTCATCTTTGTGAGGGTTAATTTGCTGTCATTTTTTTCTTTGGTGTGAGAAAGAGCTTCTATAGAAGTTGGCAATACTGAGAGGAACTGTCATGGTACTAGAAAAGAACTGTCGTTGTAGAGTGCCCTGGTATAGAAAGGAGCCTTCATGGTATATATAGAATTTGATATACAAATTGTCAATTGTCACTCTAGTTAATGAACATTCGTTTTTGTTGCATTGAACTTAATTAGGATGATAATGGACCAACTTCACCAATTTTTTAAAAATATTTTTTATAATTAGATTAGAGCTTGGATTGTCCAGGCTCATGTCTATTTAAGACTTAACTCTTTTGATTAGAATAATTGAGCCTTGAATTGACTGAGCCTGGGTTTGACCCATAAACCGATCAATTGAAAACCTATAAATTTAGACTCATAAATTGCGTATTGTCATTCCTAATTTAACGTCCCCCTTTTTTTTCTTAATAAAATGCTCAAAGAATGAAAAATAAAAGGGTTCATAAAAAAGAGAAAATGGAATTGAGATTTGAATATTAGCACCATACAGTATTGATAATGGGCTTATTATAAGTAGATATCGATTGCTCTTTCCATAATCAAACATTCCATCCCACCAACCCTCCTAAGTCACGTATTTATCACAACGGTTACGTAAAACATAATGGGTTGAAAGTAAACAGCGTGGGGTCAATTAATAAACATGGTGTAGTTTTCAACTAAACTACAACGATTCTTCATTTTTGCGCATCTTCAACTCATTTCTACAAATTTGTCAACGAAAAGACTTTCCTTGATGAACTAATTTAAATATGTGAAATGTCATAATAATGGAGAATTCTTTTTAAATAATTTGTCAACCAATAATTATCACTTTTTAAGTGTATAGAAAAGATTTTAGAGGGTGACTTCGTCGTCAACACTCAATTAAAATCTATTGAAACGCAAAGTTGAGAGATTTTAGGATGTGATTAATACCCTTAAACTAGATATTTTAAGTAAGTCATTAATAAATTATCCAATTCTTGAGCCATTTTTTTAATTATCTTTTCGTTTACTACAACTTAAATCTGATTACAGCTTCCAAAAGTTAATGACATAGTTGTTTTATTATGTCGCTTGTTCATTTATGCAAGAAAATTTCAATTATAGCATCATATATTACTTTTGAAACCGATAAAAATATGTAGAAACATAGAACATAATTGCTATACGTATCTTTGGTTGACGCACATCATCATTCAACAACATGAACACTGTATAGATTCTCTGTATTCAATACTCTGAAACCATCAACACGTCCTTGAAGACTTGGGGGATCCCCGCGTGCAACAACGAAAACTAATTTAATTTGTCAACAGATTTCTCAGACTTAGTTAAAGCCTTAAAGGTACCTAATCCTGATCGGTCGTGACTCGAAAGACAGATTGTTAATTGTGTATAACAGGCAATTCAACTCTATGTAATTTTAAAAGAAAGAAGTGAAATGGGAAAAGTTGGTGAGTAGATTTAAAACACCATCCCTAAATGGGAAGGGTATAAGGAGAATGTGAGACGAACAAGGAAATGAATGCCAAATACGATTCAAAGTCTTGACCACATTAGCCTTTCACCAACTTCTGATGGTTGTTGTTGAGCTAAAGCTCTTTAGACTTTTGGGGAAGAAAGGACCAAGTAGACCCTTTTCTCTTCGAATCTTTTTCATATTATGGAACACATGTTCGCACAAGCTTCCTTGTCACTTCTCGGACGTCATCCTTTTAGACAGTCAACACGTATTTTAGGTAGGTTTCGTAATGCAGGCAGAAATTTTGTAACGGTTAAGTCAATGTGCCTAAAATACAAGACTAAGAGGTGGTTTAGTGGTCCAATAATTAAAGCCAAACTTTAGACAGGAACAAGAAAAGAACTTATGGCCCAAGGTTTACCTCTCAACAAACCAAATAATGAATTCAGGCTTGCTGCTATCTTATCCATAAGCCTATTCGGCCCCGTCAATGTAATATAGCTCAAACCGTTGACACTGTTTCACTTCGATCGGCTATGAGATGATAATGCTCTCTTTTTGTTGAAAAAAGCTCAAACTAGCCTATAATGACTAGAATTCGAGTTAGTTTGTAAAATATAGGGTAACAGGCTTCAATTTTCTATTAATTTTATTAAAAATTTTATATTTTAAAAATTTCATAGAAAGTATCTTCAATTCCGAGTGATATAAAATTTTTTGTACATATAATATTTTATGTAGACAACCACAAAGATATATATGTGAAGATATTAATTTTTTATTTTATTAGTTTAAATTTAACATTATTTATATTAAGAATATATTAATATTTAATATTAAATATTAAAGAATAAAAATATACTTATTAATTATTAATAATATATCTACTAATTTAATATGATAGTAAATTAAATATTTTATTTATTATATAATAATACTAATAAATAAAATGACCATTTTCTCCTTTGTGTTTACGATCCATATTTTGATAAGTAACTACGATACTTTATTGATTTATCATATTTAGATATCATTACTTATATCAAAAAGTATAATTAATTATTTAATGTGTGTTGTTGGCTAGATTTGTAGTACGTAGTTCCGTTGACTGGTCACAACTTGATAAGCTTGCAAAAATAAATACCAATAAGTTGAAGCGTTTTAGTAGAGACAATTTGAGACTAAGTTAGTAAAAATGAAGAGTACTAAATGTTAGAGTATCTATATTGACTAAATATGAAATTGTTAAATAATTTATAAGTGGTAAGGGTCAATTATTTAAATGACAATAATTGATCCAAGCTTAATTCTTATTAGTGGACTCTACACTTTCTCGATATTAAAAGTTCTAATATGATATCAGAGCAAGTTTGGTCCGAATTATTAATTTTCAAGTTGTCCGTTTGGATGTTCAGTTCCAGAGACCTGGTTCGGTTATCATTGCATTTATTTCAAGTAACAACTAAATGTTTAGTTCCAGTTGCATATGAGGGAGAGTATTAGAGTATCCCATATTGACTAAACATGAAAATGTTAAAGAGTTTATAAATGGTAAGGGTCAATTATCCAAATGACTAGTTCTAGTTATTTTGATAATGTGTTCAGAAAAATTACTAATTATGTTTAAGGGGAGGTTATAAGAACTCACATTGGAATGACTTCCTTTTACTTATAGGCAATGTTTCTTTTCTTTCTTTTTTGTTTTATGAAAAGGAGTAAAAGCAAAGCCTAAACAGTAAGTCGTAAGGTTAAAACCCCACACATATCCTCAGAAAGGATATCAAGACATCCCAAAGGGGGATATTGTAAATTGGTAATTCCGAAGCCGAAAGGCTCCGCATGAGAAGCCAACCAATCAGCGCAACGATTTTCTTCACGAAAAATATGGCGGAGACAAATCATCCAGGATTTAGCTAGTAGATCATTAATAGCCTTAACCAAGGAAGTGTTATAAGCCGATCTTCAGGTGATCTCGAACCTGAAGATGAAAGAATGTTAATGACAACCAAGGAATCAACTTCTAGTTCAACTCTCCGATAACCCATAGCCCAAGCCAGATTCAATCCCGAATAAACACCCCATAACTCAGCATCCAGTGGCGAGTAAAATCCAATATTACGGGCAAAACCTCCTAACCAACCACCAGTGCAATCTCGAAGGAGACCCCCGGTAGAGGCAGTTCGACTGGACAGTCGCTTCGCTCCATCTGTATTCAACCTCATCCATCCCTCCCTAGGTTTGGCCCAACCAATATGTCTGCTATGACTACCATTATGACCAACAGTAGCTTGAGCAGTAACCTTACCCGCTTTCACCACCTAAGTCGCATAATCTAGAATAACAGTCTTGCTAGCGACTAGCCAGGAAAAAGTATTTTCAAATATACTTTTATTTCGCCAAAGCCACAGGAATCGGCAGGAGATCCCGAAAAGAATTGACCACCGTACCCTACTAACCTTTGTGTGATTGTACATATTTGAGATCAGCCATGTCAAAGTGCTTGGACTAAAGAACTCCGTAAGCTCCACTTCAGAGGAAAACTGCATCCAAAAATGCCGAACTCTAGGACAATCTCTAAGAGCATGCAAGCAAGATCCAGGATGACCATAATAGGAACAGCTATCATCGTCAGTGAGATGTCTATAAACACGCTGCTGATTAGTCAAGAGTTTTCCTTGAGCAACCAGCCATAAGAAAGATCTGATACGTTGCGGACCTTGTCATTTCCAAATCGAAGACCACGATCTACTAGTGCCTCCATCGCCAATATTTTCAGTTAGCTTATACGCAGATGTTGTTGAAAAGGATCCATTTTGGTTTGGAGCCCACACTTCAAACTCTGGTCTCGGAGCCATAATGCTGGCAATTGTCATGCACACCACTGCCGAGAGGAGATGCTGAAATGTTTCCCAGTGCCAACCCCCCTCTATGTCCACGAATTCACTCATTTTGGCATGCAAGGTACTGTCAGGGGTTGGATTAATAGCCAAGAGAGCTAGGGGTCCCCCATCGCCAACCCAGTTATCTAGCCAAAATCGTATACAATTCTCGTTACCTACTTATCACCTTGCTCCTGCAAAAACAAATTTCTACGTGGTAGATATAACTCTCCAAACCGAAGAGGCGCCTCTGCTCTCCAAGACCGCTGGAATATTCTGGCTGTCAAAATGGTATTTTGCTTGAAGGATTTGTACCCAAAGAGCAGATGGTTTAAAGATTAACCCCCATCCAAGTTTAGTAAGCAAAGCATCATTGGTAGTGCGAATCCTCCTAATACCGAGGCCCCCAGAATTCTTTGGTTTGCATATTGTCTCCCAATTCACAAGGTTAATCTTCCTTCGACCCTCCTTCGACCCCCATATGAAATCGCACATAATCTTCTCAAGATCATCACAAAGCTATCGTGATAATCGCACTATTTGCATGGTATATATGGGTAGTGACGTAAGAACAGATTACGTCAGTGTGACTCGACTTGCAAGGGATAGCAGGCGAGCACTTTAACCTACTAGTTTATGTTGAACTTTATCTAGGATATATTGGTATGTATGCCGGGTCGATCTTTCATGAATTAATGGCACTTCGAGGTACTTTCCAAGATTTGCAGTGATTTGGAAACCCAACTTCTCACTCAAGGCTTGAGCTTGGGGCCAAGGAATGTTTTTTTTGAAAAATAGACTCTAGACTTGGCACTGCTAATTTTCTGTCTTGTTGACATACAAAAGGTATCCAACACCCAGGATATTAACTGCACCTGATCCATGGAAGCCTCCACAAACAAAATGAGATCATTCGCAAAGAAAATGTGGGAGATGATAGGACCTCCTCTGCTTAGCCTAAGCAGCTTCCAAGTCCCTTATGCTACTGCAGAAGAAATAAGCTGACACAACCTCTCTATATAAAGCACAAACAAATAGGGAAAAGCGGATCTCTTTAGCTGAGTCCTCTATTCGGATGAAACGATTCAGATAGTGCATCATTCCAGCAAACTTTCATTGTTCATAATCAAACTAATCAATTCCATAGGTAAACCAATATCCATCAGAGTATCCAGGATAAAATCCCATCGAAGATGATCGTAGGCTTTCTCTAAATCTACTTTGAGTGCAAGAAAGAAAAATTTTCCTTTTTTCTTCCTCATTCCGTGGATGGCCTCCTGTACAATAATAATGTTATCTGTAGTTAAACTTCCAGGCACAAAGCTGCACTGATTGGGAGCTACTATAGTATCAAGGATAAGTTTCATACAATTCACTACAACCTTTAGCAATAGTCTTGTATATGACATTGCAGAGGCTAGTGGGTCGAAATTGAGTGATGGACACTGGGGACTAGACTTTCGGAATCAAAACAAGGACAATGTGATTTAGCTCCGACTCCCATTGTTCATGCTTGAACACCTGCTGAATAAAGTGATATACAGAGTGGCCCACTAAATTCCATTGTTTTTGGAAGAATAACGCGTTGAAACCGTCCAAACCTGGCGCTTTATTGGCATCCATATCGAACATAGCTGATCTAACTTCATCATATACTATAGGAGAGCAGAGGAAACCCAACTCATCTTCTGTTAATCTGGGAAATGCTCCAGCAATAGGAAAATGGGTTGTCAGACTTGTGTCTTTCAAGAAAAGATTTTGAAAGTAGTCCTTAGCCAACTCACGAAGTAATATAGGGTCGGTAATCAGTTTTCCACTATCATCCTTTAGCATTTTGACTTTTAATCTCTTTCTCTTTGCCATAGTGACCATATGGTAATATTTTGTATTTCGATCTCCATGAGCTAGCCACATACTAAGGGAGTGTTGGTGCCAAAAGAGTTCCTTTTCACACAAGACTTGGATGAGATCCTCACGAAGCTTCTCTTCCAAATCCAAGAGAGACTCAAAGTCAATTCTTTCTATCACTTGTTGTATACCTTGCAACCGAGACATAAAGTCTCCTTTTACGAGAGAAAATGTTGCCAAAGTCAGTGGTGTTCCACTCCCTTAACTTTTCTGCAAAACTAGCAATAGAGGCACATAAATGATTTAGGTTGGGATGCCAATGCGCTTCCACGAAATTAGAGAAGTGCACATTTTCCAACCAAGCTGGCTAAAAACAAAAATTTCTGGTACCCGCTATTGGTGCCCTATCAAATTTAACAAGCAAAGGCTGATGATCGGAGCTAAGGAAAGGCAAATGCAAGTTCGTTGTTCTGGGAAGGATTCCAACCAGGAAGACGAGCACAGTACCTTATCTAATCTCACCTAGACAGTTCCCCACCTCCATGTAAATTTTGGTCCCACAAAACCAAGGTCATCTAGACAACAAGGATGAATACAATCCCGAAATGCCTTGCTAATAATAGGTACTGTTTTAGAACTGCCCTGTTTATCAGAGACCTCCAATTTTGCATTAAAGTTGCCGCCTACTAACCATTACTTTGCAGTATGTCCCGCTATCTGCTTTAGACCTTCCCATAGGTACCGTTGGAGATGATATTGAGGGCTGGCATACACAGCAGTAAAAAGGAAGTCCAAGTTAGCATATCTAATATGGGTATGAATGAATTGCCGATGCGCTACCAGTATGTTAACCTGCATGATCGATTTCCATATGATCCAAATCCCCCTGCAAAACCATTGGCCTCTACACGAAAAGAGTAATCAAAGCCAAGTTTGCCAATTACTACATCTGCTCGTGATCCTGATTTGAGTTTCAACAAGCACTACCATAGATGGATTATACATACGGAGATGATTCTTTAAGATAGGCTGAAAGTCATCACCCCCAACCCCTTAGCAGTTCCAAAGAAAGATAGACTTAAGAAGAAATAGAGCGACAAGAGGGGTACTCTCTTAACACTGGGTGTTACCTGGGACCCTACAAGCTCATCCGTCACGTTGTATCCTGGAGGTTGAGGTATCACGTCCTCAGCTAATCCTTGATCCCCTTGATCTTTAACCATCCTTATCTCCCCTTCCTTAGGGTTGGGTAGTTCTGAAGGAGGTAAAGAAAAGGTATCAGTGTGGCCCTTCATCCAAAGTCGCCATCTGGTCACCACAATCTATATCGTCTGCATGCCTGAAGAGAGAAGGTGTCTCGTCATACACTATCTCCTTGTGTGAAAGTATTTTAACTGCTACATGGTTTGCATGTGTACGTTGCATGGGTTGTATGTGCACAGTAGGTTCAGACATGAATATTTGAGCAGACTATGACACATTTGGTATCCTTTTGTCCGAACCTAACCGAACCCCCGATTTTCCTTTGGGGGTAGTTTGGGATTTATTTTTAGAACCAACAAAAGTAGGCCCGTGTTCTTGATAAGATCTCCTAGCATCCTCCAATTGATGGACTAGAGTTTTGGACAAAATGCCGACTCCTGTCTCACTATGCCATACGAATAGAAAATCTGAGGTAGGCCCTCATATACTACCTAAATTTCTTCGCCATCTAATTGCACACAAGCACGAAGGGGAGTATTGAGATCAACATCCACTGCCACTCTCGCAAACCGTCCTCTCTCGGCAGATTTGGTGGTATCATCAATCTTGATAGTATGGCCAACAAGGTTTCCAAGAGTCGTCAGGATCATTGGATGATACCTAGAAATAGGTAATTTAGGGAAACTAATCCACAGAACAGCTCTGGATTCTTTATCTTGCGAAGGGAGGAGTTGTGAGTGCCAATGTTGAACTGTGAGTACATGGCCTAGTCTCACCCAGGGACCCTGCGTTAAGGCATTAAGGAAATTGTTTTCATCCATAAAATTATCCAGGAAATAATCATTATCCAAATCTACCACTTTCATAGGACCAGTTGGCTTCCATAGTGATCGTAATCGGGAAGTGAGCATTTTGTATCCAATCTTCCTACCAAGGAGTTTAACGACAACGACCCTCCCCCATTGTTTATCCAACCTAGCCTTAAAAGTTGAAGATAAGCCACTTCCATATTCTCCATTTATCGATAGGATATAGCCTTCCTCAAAGTCAACTAGATCAACCTCAGGCCATGCAATCTCGGCGTCCTCTGCTGCCGTTGTATTACCTATAACCGCTGCACTATAGCTAGGTTTAGAGCACAAGGATGGAGGCTCCTCCTCCCGAAAGCATTTGCAGATCTTGTTGACCAGATGGCCATCACGGTCTGGTTCTGTTTCCGAGCGTTTGGAGGTGTCCATGGAGCGTTGTCAATGAGAAAGTTTAGATTTAGTAGTAAATCATTTTGTTTTAGACATAGGCAATGTTTCTTTGATTGATGTATAGAGAGATAGTTTGCCACTAGAATTTTGGAAATTTAAAGAATTAAGCTTTTTAGCAATCTCTTTAAGAAAGCCTCTTAGTATGAATATTCAAACATCTAGAATGGAGCGAATTGAGTTTGCAAAAATTTGTGTGGAGGTCAAAAGGAATGCTATATCACTTGATTATTAACCAATTCTCAAATTGAGTCAAACAAGGGAGATTGAAAAATCTAAAATTAAGGTGACATATCCATGAAAACCTCATAATTCAACCAAGAAATGGATTCTTACAAGAAAACTTTTCAAATTGGACAGCAGGATGAATTATTGGGGGTTGATTCTTCTCCAGTGGATAATGATGAAGTTGTAGGCAGAGACGGATCCAGGGGGGCTAGCAGGGGCTATAGCCCCCCTACAAAACTACTTTTTTTCAGAATATAAAGTTATGTGAGTGACCGTGGAATCCAACTCAAAATTATGTTAAGTTGTTAACGATAATGGTTCGGGTCCGCTTTGACAATTC
>JANZLC010000008.1:7861087-7872962 GCA_026413385.1 Erythroxylum gracilipes | reverse complement strand
TTCTTCTGCCCAGGACCAAGAGGAAAAGGTCCTAGTATATCTATTCCCCATTGAGCAAAGGGGATAGGATGGCTCACGATTTTCATCCGCTCGATCGGCTGGTGAGACAGGTTGCTATTTCTCTGGCAAGCCTCACATCGGTTAACTTTCTCTTAGTAGTCTTTCTTCATTGTCGGCCAGTAATACCCATGTCTGATCAATCTGTGAGCCAACATTCTTCCTCCTAAGTGATTCCCGCACATTCCTTCGTGAATTTCAGCCATTGCTCGTTTTGCCTCGGAATTGCTTAAGCAGCGTAACAGTGGCCAGTCGAAGGAACGCTTGTATAGGATATCATTAACGATCACAAACTCAGCGGCCCTTACCCTTAGTTTCTTGGCTTCCAAGGTTTCTTCTGGCTGTGTTCCCTTAAGGAGGTACTGTCTGATCGGTTCCATCTAACTCGATCACTCAGCATCTGTTTCAAGGACTTCATTGGCTTTCTGAATGCTAGGCCGGTGTAGCCGCTCGACCATAATGTTATTCTTTGCGTTTTGATCGGAAGCTATTTTAGAAAGCGCGTCTGCCTGAGCGTTTTGCATCCTTTCTACCCTACTGACCGAGTATTCTTCAAAGTTACTCAACTCTTGCTTCACCAATTCCAAATATTTGACCATGTTGTCTCCTTTAGCCTCGTATTGCCTCGTAACTTGACCGATCACTATTTAGCTATCGCTGTACACTTTCAAATGTTTCACCCCCATCTCTCTGGCCAATTGAAGACCGGCTAACAAAGCTTTGTATTCTGCCTCATTATTGGATGCTTTAAATTCTAGTCGGAGAGCATACTCCGCCTTTTCTTCTTGGTGCGGACTGATCAAGACCACTCCTGCTCCGCATCCCTTAGCGTTGGACGACCAATCAACAAATAAACTCCATGCAGGGTGTTGCTCATCCTGCGAGGCAGGCTGACTGATTTATGCTACAAAATCTGCCAACACTTGAGCTTTGATCGTTGTCCGCGACTTATAGTGTATATCGAACTCTCCCAGCTCTACCGCCCATTTTACCAACCACCCGGAGGTTTCGGGCTTTTGAAGGCACTGTCGGAGGGGTTGGTCGGTCCAAACCTCGATTATGTGGCTCTGAAAGTAGGGCCTGAGTCTCCGCGCTGCGGTTATCAATGATAAGGCCAGCTTCTCAATGGGTGCATACCGTGCTTTTGGTCCGTTCAGCACCTTACTGACATAATAGATCGGGAATTGCTCCTTGCCATCTGTTTGAACGAGAACAGCGCTGATCGCCCCCTCTGTAACTACCAGATAAACTATCAAATTCTCCCCCTTAGCAGGGCGCTGCAAGACGGGTGGACTAGTCAGATATTGCTTTAAATGTTGGAATGCTCTTTTGCATTCATCCGGCCATTGAAATTGGGCACATCCGCCTTTCTAAGGATTTTGAATAATAGAAGGCACTTGTACCCCATCCTAGAGACAAATCTGCTCAGAGATACTATCTGTCTGGTCAGTATTTAGACATCCTGTAAACATCACGGTGAGGGCATCTGGATGATGGCTTCAATCTTCTCTGGATTCGCTTCAATCCCCCGCTGAGTAATCATGAATCCTAGGAATTTGCCGGATGCCACACCAAAAACGCACTTTTCGGGGTTCAACTTCATTTAGAACTTATTGAGAGTCTGGAAGACTTCTCTGAGATTTTCCACGTGTTCGGCAGCTATCTTGCTTTTAAGCACCATGTCATCCACATAAGCCTCAACTGTTTTATGGAAGACTTCCATAACGAGTCGCTGATAAGTCACCCCTGCATTTTTCAAACCGAACGGCATCACCTAATAGCAATATGTGCCCTGGTCAGTTATAAAAGCCATTTTTTCTTCGTCTTCGCGACTCATTTTTATCTGATGATAACCAGAGAAGGCATCCAAGAAGCTGAGGAGCTCATGTCCTGACGTAGGATCTACCAAATGATCGATTTTAGATAGGGGAAATTGTCCTTTGGGCATGCTTTGTTCAAATCGGTGAAATCAATGCAGATCCTCCACTTTCCAGTTTTCTTCTTTACGAGTACCACGTTCGCCAACCATTCAGGGTATTTAACTTCCCGGATGAATCCAACGTCAAGCAGTTTTTTAATCTCTTTCTCGATCACCTCCTGCCTCTCTTTGCTCTGCCACTGCTTCTTTTGTCTGACTAGCTTGCAATCTGGTCGGATACTGAGAGCATGCGATGTTACCGACCGAGAAATTCCAGGCATGTCGCTCGGTACCCAGGCAAAGACCGATTTGTTCTCTACCAAGTAATATGTGATTTCTTTGACCAGGTTTTTACAAGCCCGGAACCTAAATTTGTGAATTTGGATTGGTCTGCTCCATCCAACGCAACCTGCTGAGTTTCTTCTACAGGGTTCATCTGCTCAGTTTCTTCATCAGCTCTCACATCGAGAGAACTTGTCAAGACGATCGCTCCGTCAAGTGTCCTTGTTTCTGACAAGTAGCATTCCCTAGCAATTCTTTGCTGACCCCTGACTTTGTCGATGCCATGGGGAGTTGGGAATTTCATTGCTTAATAGTAGGTTGAGACGACTACTCTGAGGGCGTTTTGAGTGGCTCTTCCAATTATTGCATTATAAGCTCCTCCAAATTTCACTACTAAGAATTCAACGCTCTTTTCTATCTGACATGGCTTTTGCCCGAACTTCACAGCTAGGAAGACTTAGGCGAATGGGGCCGACGCTCCTGTTACTCCCTTGATGGGTCCCTCTATTGGCAATAGTCGGTCCTCCGGTATCTCCATCTGTTTAAATGCATCGTAATAGAGTAGGTCGACCGAGCTGCCCATGTTAATCATTACTCGTTTCACCTCATTGCCATCTATATTCAAGTTGACCACTAACACATCATCATGGGGACAGCTAATGCCATCCAGATCAGATTCGTCAAACGAGATCACCTCATCGTTTTGCTTCTTTTTCTTCACTGACAAATCCTACCTGGCATACCTCTTTCCACCTTTAGCGGTCGACCCCCTTGCTGCATTACCCCTAAAAATCATGTTGATGACCCTAACCGGTTGGTCATCCTACTGTCCAGCATTTCTATCGCTTCTTACTCTGAATTGTGCTCTCGTGTCACGTCAGTCGTCCGTATTCCTATTCTGCCTGCCCCCATTGTTTCTGTCTTTTTGTCTCCAAGGCTTTCGCCAGTTGTCAGACCGATCGATTCTACCCTCATTATCTCGATCGGTATTTTTTCCGTGCTTCAAAAATCTGCCCAGCCTTCCCCTTTGGATAAGGAGTTCAATTTCTTTCTTTAAGTCCCAGTAATCCTTCGTGTCATGACCAATATCTCTATGGAAGCGACAATATAAATCAGGGTCCCTCTTCTTGAGGGGAGTCTTCAACTTATTGGGTTCTCGGAGTGGTTCCCCATCTGCTCTCATGGCTGCCAATACTTTCGCATATCGCCTGTTGAGCGGGGTGAAGGATTCTCGTCTTTGTCCCTGTCGATCGGTCATCTTTCTCCAGCTCGACTGATCCTTCTGTCGCTTTTGTGAATCATCTGCTCTGCCGCTCAGCCCGCGGTCGTCTGCTTTGCGTTTTGTGTTTTTCAACGCTTCCTCGAGTTGGATATACTTGTTTGCCCGATTTCTTATCTCTTGAATAGACCTGGGCTGATCGAGGGCCAATGACTTCTTAAACTCTTCATCCCTTGTGTTGCTCATAAGTGCCGCCAATATGGACGAACAAGGGAGGTCAGGGACTTCAACAACTTCATTATTAAACCAAGTAATGAACTCCCGCAAACTTTCGTTCCTTCCTTGGGTCAACTGCATCACTTCCAAGGTAGTCTTCTATAGCTGTTTACTTGTAGCAAATTGATTGAGAAATAACAGCTTAAAATTCTCAAAGCAAGTGATGCAATACGGGGGTAGACTATTGAACCATCGCCGAGCTCCTTCTTGAAAGGTGGTACAGAATGCCTTACATTGAATGGCATCTGGAACGCAATGTAGGTTCATCATTGACTGGAAGTGCTGCAGATAGTCCAGGGGATCAGTCTTTCCAGTATATTTTTCAGGCGACGGTATTTTGGTACCGACCGCAAGGAGGCTATCCAGGATCGTTGGGATGAAGGGAGAGCTGTACTGCGTTGATGGATGAGCCGGACGGGGATTCATGGCCATATTGATTCGATCGTCCACAATTTTTTCTAGGGCTTCAGCAGAATGGCAATCGGCCATCACACTAATCTGCCGAGCGGGTGTCTGATGTTGTTCCAGCTGAGACTGTAGAATTTGGCGAATCAATAGATCAGTCGCTTCCTCTATCTGTCTTCGGGTGAGGGAGGTTTGCTGAGGTGCAGGAGTATTTGCGTCTAGGGGGCGCTGGAAGTTAGGATGCGAATTGGTCTTGGCGTTGTCCTCCAAGGCTACGCTCTGTTCTTCTTGATCTTGGTTTTGAGTTGGTGGTTGATCATTCGGGTGTGAAGATTGTTTATGGGAATCATGATGTGGTGGCGGGAGAGTGGTTAGTAATTGCAAACCTAGTCGTTGTAGTGCAAGTGCTGCGATGGTGGCTATATCAGGGTTGGCTACTGCCGCCTGACTGATCTGAGTGTTTCTAGAGGTGGTGCCCTGGCGCCGGGCACAACGGTGGGCGCCAACTGGTTCAATCGAAATCTGCTGGGGCTAAACACCATTGTTTGGATCCATGAATCTGAATGACTTTAACTACAGAATACCTGCAAAACAACAAAAGGCTCGCCGGGGGTTGATTGCCAGCAGGCCCCTCCGATGCTCAAGTCAGTATTTTTGTAAGGGTTTTGTGGCTGTAAACGGAGGAAAGCAAGGTTCTAGTCTCGTACCTATATCATGACAAAGTAGTACCTTATATATGGAATAGCTGCTAGGTTTAGGTCTTTACGTATGCATGGGAGGTTACTACCTATGAATGGGTTGTCGATGCATGGGTCTGGGACCAGGCCTAACATGACCGACCTAACCAGTTTTATTTTAGATAAGGCCTCATTGAAGTCCTCATAATATGTAGGACCAAATTGATCCCATAATTTTTCGACAAAGAGTTCCCAGAGTACCTCCTTGCCTTTTTCCTTGTAAGCTTGACGAAGTTATTGCTATAATTGATTGGCTTCAACTTTGGGGTAGTAGGAAGTCAAATAAACTTTTTGCATCTCCCAGTTATTTTGATATTCAAAAAATTGATCCACCTTTGTGAATCATTCGTTGGAATCATCACTGGAATATTTGGGAAATTCGTGTTTGGCAAGTTTGGAAGAGAACTGAGGATGCCCACTATCCAGAGTATTCCTAGCATCATCTCCCAAGTCGCGAAATTGACCATTGGGGGAATTCCCACGATATTCGTTGGTGTTTTTGAATGGCGTCTCCTGCTTTAAAAGTAGAACTTCAGACATCTTGCTAATGGCAACCTCCAAACTATGGAGCCGATACAAGCTTTTTGAGATATATTTGTAAGAACTAAAAACCCCTGGCTTTTGAAAAGGATTGAGTGGTCTTGTCTGGTGATTTCTCTCTTACATTTATGTTTATAACCATTTTTTCTATATGTTTTTTTAATTAAATGACAAATATTCAATTAGTCAAACTCTATTAATGTAAAGATTGAGAGTTGGAATTTATCCTAATATTAATTTTTAAGTCGATTAATGCTTTTCAATGATAGTAATGCTTTATCTTCCACATTTATATTTATAATTATTGTCTTTATCTTTTCATTTTGTAATTAAAAGAGTTGTCTCCATACAATTTTATATTCATTATAATAAAACTTATATTATTACAATATAAATTACTATCACCACCTTGATGTCTATAGTTGGTATAACTCCTTCCATGGTCCAATTTTAAGATGTCAGAATAATATAATTAGAATACGAATAAAATTAGAAAGGTATAAACAAACTTAAAAACAATTCATACGATGATATATGGTTAATATTTAACTTATTACTCCTAAGACATGTATAGTATTGGATTCATGCTTATTTGAGTTTACTGAAAAATATACTAATATCAATATAAAATAGTATGTGTTTCAAGAGATGAAAAAGCGTAAGAACTTTAATATCTCATACCTGTTGGAGGGACCTTAAAAGACTATTTTTACTTGTACGATCTAATGATGCTCTCTAAACATGTATTTAAAAATAAATAAATGCTTATTTTAATTTAACATTCAACATGTGACCTAATTGTGTAATATTTCAATAAAAACAAAAATATTCTTATAATTAATAACTTAGCACTATTCTTATAAATTAAAAAAAAAACATTCATTTGACACCAATGCATCAAACAAATATTAAAGAATCTTATAAACACCATTTGTAGAAATATTCGATTCTATTCAGCACTTTTCAATTAAAAAAATTTATATCTAGTGTAATTATAATTGATTGCAAATATCAAATAA
This sequence comes from Erythroxylum gracilipes, assembly GCA_026413385.1. Taxonomy (NCBI): domain Eukaryota; kingdom Viridiplantae; phylum Streptophyta; class Magnoliopsida; order Malpighiales; family Erythroxylaceae; genus Erythroxylum; species Erythroxylum gracilipes. The sequence goes on along the minus strand of JANZLC010000008.1, from coordinate 7,866,509 downwards.
CTATTTAATCAAAATAGAAAGGATTTTATGACTAATAATTTCGTGATATCTAACATTAATAGTATAAATTCTCTCAAATTTTTGTAATAAAGGTTAAAGTTTTAGTTTATGTACTATATTCAACTTGTTGGTTTTATATATAAGATATAATTAATTAAGGGTACTATTTATCTTATGCAAGTTTATTTAATTAAATAACATATAAGATAAAGTGCATGAGATAAATATACTTTGCAAATGAAATCAAGATGAAATTATAACTATGAAATTCATATTACATTTAAGTATCATCCTTAAATTATTTCTAGTAATTGTTGTGTTAAGATAGGACATTATTAGAGCGGAAAGACTAACACATTTTGTGTTTATTTCTTATTAGATAAAAAGTCGATTTTATAGACAAAAATAAGCAAACAAATTAAATAAGCGTGTGAGTGATTATTAGAAAACAAGTTTATTGAATTGGTCTAATATGAGAATTCTATAAAGAACATTATTTATATCTTTATAGAAATTCTCAAATTGATGATATATAAGTAATCTTTTGACCTAAGATTTCTAAAGTATCAAATATAAGAATTGTTATATTTTGATATAATTTATAATTTATCCTAGTCAAAGATAGCTCACTTAGTAGTCATTAGATATGACATTAATTATATAAAAGTAATTGAGTGATCAATATAGTATTTCTCACCTTAAAATAATTAGAAAGAAAGTTCTAGTGTTTTAGATTAGTATTGATTTGGAAAATCCTTGAGTAAAATAAAATAACACTTTAAAAATAACTTTCAAATATTATTAAAATAATCTATTTTAATATTAGATAAGTGATATAATTAGACTCAAATATAATGAAAATTAATTCAATACTCTATGTCTAATAAGAATATTGATTAATAAAAAGAACGAATTATATGAAAAAAAATCACATAAAATGGTTAGCCAAAATTATGTTAACATTCTTAATATTTAGGTAGTAATGATCTATTGCTAAATGTCAATCATAATTTATAAATATAAATTTTTTAATTAGGAATTAGATATAAATTAAATAAGTTTAAATTATCTAATCCTAAATACGAATTAGAGTTATAATTTATATATTGTTAACATATTTAAAAACCTAATGAGTCACATATAAAGAATGATTAAAGAAAAAGGATAATTTAATCAAGTTTGACTTGATTGTAAAGTTTAAAAATTTTTAAGGTCAAATATAAAATATTTAATAAATAAAGACCAGTATTAGATGTTAGATCTTACTTAGACCTGATTGGTATGTACTTAAAATTAATTGAAATTTTAATTGAAATTTAACTAAGATAATTTAACTAAATCACAAAAAACGAAATTTTATTACAAACAGACATATGTTCTAAAAAAAGTAACAATTTTTGCTTACACCTCTCTGTACTACTTATAGAGTTTACAAGAAGATAGACTTTTAATGAAGATGGCAAAGAAAATTTTAAAGTAGACTCTTTATTAAAATTAAGAGAGGACTTTGAAATATTTAGTAAGAACCCTAAAAACAACATGAGAAAGACACTTGTAATAAAAGAGAAACTTTCACTTGTAGCTAGTACTCAACTAAACTTATCTTAATTTATTGTTACAAAAAGGGGGAGGATCCTATTTATACTATTAAAAGAACTTTCTACATAACTAATATCCACCACTAGTCTTTTAAGATATTTCTAGACTTAAGATATTTGTACAAAATATCTAGATATTTCTACGAATTATGTAGATAATTAGGAGATATTTTTTCAAGGTATTTAGATATTGTAAGAGGTACTTCTAGATGAAGATGTCTATAAATATCTTCTAAAATTTGATTTGTACTTTTTATTCTTTGGATCAACACAAGTGCTCCATTTTCTAGACCTAATACATGAAATCCAAAACAAGTTTAATTCCAACACCCCCTTAAATTTGGTTTGGTAACTCTAAGATAACTTCTATACTCAATAAAGATATCTTTTTTCAAAGGTTTTGTGAAGATATTGGCTCCTGGTATTGAGTCTTCATGTACTTCATCTATATTTTTTCCCTTATGAAATGGTACCTTGTTTCTATATACTTGCTCATATTATGAAAGATTGGAGTTTTTGCTAAGCTAATGTAGACTTGTGATCAATAAGAATTTGAAGTTTGTGGGCAATATTTGATGTGTAAAATAAATAACTAGTGATGCTTAATCTATTGTCATCTCATTCCAATGACTATTATAGTAACCAACAAATTTGAACTAACTAGATAGTGAGTGGAATAAGTTACAATCAATTATACCTTTAACATTGCGAAGGATCCTTTTAGTCGCTTTCAAAGGTGGGGTTATAGATGATTCCATATAGTAGTTAATAAATCTAACTTCATAAAAGATGTCAGACCTTGTACAAGTCAAGTAGCTTAAGCTCCCAATGAAACTCTTAAGTAGTGTAAAATCCACATTTTCTCCTTCTTTATGCTTAGACAATTTGATTGCACATTCAATAGGTGTCCTAATAGACTTGCATTCATTTGTCTTGAACTTCTTGAGCACATCCCTTGCATAGCCTTCATTAGAAATGAATATGTCTTCCTCCTTTTACTTTACTTCAATGCCAAAATATTAAAACGTAAGGCTAAAGTTAGTTATCTCAAACTTGTTTGCCATTACATCTTTGAATTCTTCAGTCAATCTTAGATTATTGCTTATGGAGATCAAATCATCTATGTATAAGAAAACAATTAAGATATCTACATGCTTATTTTTCTTCACATAGAGGGCATATTTATATAAGCACTTTGTAAAGTTGGTGTCTTGGAAGTATTTATTAATTCTACTATAACATGCCTTTAATGTTTGCTTTAAGCTATATAAGGTTTTCTTCAATTTTATCACTTTGTCTTTGTACCCTTTTAACATATAATGCAAAGGTTGCTCTACATAGACTTCATCTTCAAGAAAGTCATTTAAAAAAAGTCAAGTTTATGTCCATTTGATTAATCTTCCATTTATTTTAGGCTACCAAAGAAATAGTTAATCTAATAGTTTTAATAGGTGCAAATACCACTTCGTAATCAATGTCAACCTTTTACTTATAACTTTTTACTACTAGTTTTGCCTTGCCGCTTTTTTAACACTCTTCTTTGCATTATAAATCGACTTTACTCTAATTTCCTTTTTCCTTTTTAGAAGTATGGTAAGCTCTTATTGGTCATTTTTTACGATGGCATTAATCTCCTTATCCATAGCATTTCTCCATTAATTATTTTGGGTTGCTTCTTGAAAACTTATTTATCAATAACTGACAAAGAGACAAAATAAAGTCTTTTGATGATCTTTCAGAGCAATCATGTCTTATAAAAATCTTTCCTTTCTTTCCTCTATTGCCTTTAAGAATGATGGTGGAGAGCCAATAAAAGATGATGCCTTTAATGATGCAGGAGGTGTAGTAGGCTCTTGTGCTTCTTCACTTGCCTACTTTTCTTCCTTATCTTCAACCATGAAAGGAAGGAAGTTATAATTGTCATCTTGGGCACCGTATTGCCATCTACCTTCATCAACTTTACATCTCTACTAATGACCACTTTGTCATTGTTTGGCTTATACAGCTTGTAGCCTTTTGAGCTTTAAGCTTTAATCATAACAAATGAATACGAACTTCTCACTCTTATTATCAAAATTTTATCTGCTTTAATTAGGTATGTTGATATAGGTTATAATCATAAATATCTTTAAGTGTGCAATCTTGGGCTTATGTCCACTCCATGTCTTGGATGATGTTAGTCCTTGTACATTACTTATTAGGTGGTTAGACAAGTAAACCGCATATTTCAGAGCTTCAACCCAAAACTTCTTATGCATCTTTTTACTTTCAACATGCTTCAAGTCATTTGAAGAACGGTTATATTCTTCCTCCCTACTACTCCATTTTGATGGCGAGATCTTGAAGTCGTTTGAAGATGACAAATTCTATGCTCTTACAAAATTTGTTGAACTCTCTTAATATGAATTATCCTCCTTTATTAAATCTCAAAGCCTTGATCTCTTGTCCACTTTCTTTCTAAATAAGTGCCTTGAATCTTTTTAAAGCATCATATGTCTATAATTTCTCCTTTAAGAAACATATCTATGTCTTTCTTAAAAATAATCAAAGAAGTGAAGGAAGAACTTATTCTTGCCAAAGGAACAAGGTGAATTTGGATCACACATATTAGTGTGTATGAATTATAATAGCTACTTGCCTCTTTTAATAGCCTCCTCCCAAAAGTTTTTTCTTGAGAACTTTCTAAGTAAACATTCCTTACATAATTGATCTGAATGAATGATCAAAGGCTATCATTTCACTATTCCTTTCCCACTCATCAACTGTAATCCTTTAAATTTAGATACCTAAATCCTAGGTACCGAAGTCAAGAAAGGTCTTTGATGTAAGCTTGAATATATTTTGCCAATCATTTTGGATGTCAGTTAAAAAAATCTACTTCTTATTATTAACAACTTGGTTGTCAAACTATTTCTTTGATTTCTTATTGAAAGACTACGATCTTTAAGCAAATATCATAGCCTTTCTCTAAGAATGGACACAAAGTTAGTATATTAATTTTTAGATTTGGAACATAATATACATTTGAAATAAACTCATTCCTTCCATCCTTCAAACGATTAAGAAATTACCTTAGCCTCTAATAGGTATTTTAAATGCATCTCTAAGTGTATTGTTACCATTTATAAACTCATCAATCTCTAAAAGTATATCTTTACTCTTATACATATGATTGCTAACGTTAGTTTCCAAATACTAAGTGCTCTTTTTAATGCCTTCCTCTCTAAGATAATAATCAAATAGAGTCTTAATGCTTCTACTCCTCAATATATTGACTTTCTCTTTAATATTTTAAAGAGTATTTTTACAATTTGAAGCAAATTGGCCAAGTTTATGACAATGAAAATATTCAACTTAGGATTTCTTATACATTTGGCCTCCATCATTTCTTAACATGCTTCCTCTTCCACATCCTCTTGTAAATGGATTTTTTAGATGGTCCGAAGTCTCTTCGCCTTTGGCTTCTATGTCCTCTACCATGATCTCTTACTTTTTGGCCTCTTTGGGTGCTAAAGTTTCTTTCTTTCTCATTCAAAATGAGCTAGGTTTAAAGACATGCTTTAAGACCTCTTACTTCCTCTTTTGCCTTTCTTCTTAAGCTTCAAATGAGTCTTTGATTTATTTAATGGTCATAGATTCCAAGTCTTTTATTTCTTTAATGGTTAATATAATACTAATTAAAGATTAATAATAATAATAATAATACTAATTAAAGAATAATAATAATAATAATGAAAATAATAATTAAATAATAATAATAATAATAATAATAACATAATTCAAAATTGTAAAATAAATATTGCAACAATTATCAAATAATTAAT
>JANZLC010000008.1:7850846-7860987 GCA_026413385.1 Erythroxylum gracilipes | reverse complement strand
TCTTCAATTCTTGTTCTGTTCCGTCCCGTCCTGCCCAATCACGTCCCGTCCCTGCCTGCTGAAGACGCTAACCAAACACTGCGTTATAGTTTCATTCTCTTTCATATGCAAAGATTCAAAATCACTTCTCAAAGATTGGAGGCTTACCTTTTTTACTTTCTCGCTCTTTTGCATGAAACTTAAAGCTTCTCCCATACTTCCATAAAAATGTTGGAGGTTGAGATCAACTCAAAAACTACAGAGAAAAAGCTTTCTTGCCTCTCTTTCTTGAACACTTTAAAGCGTCCTTTTAAGGTTAAGACAAAATAGTCTCATCTTTTAGCTCAATGTAGTTATTCTCTACAATCTCCCAAAGATTATATGCTCTAATTTAAGCCTTCATTTTAATACTCCAATTGTCATAGCCTCCCTTAGAGAACTTTGAAACTTAGATGGCCACGTTGCTTACCATCTTCTTTTACAAGATCTTCGATATCTAATACCAATTTGTTGGAAGGTGCAGGCTTCTAATAAAGATGACAAAGAAGATTTAGAGTAGAAACTCTACTAAACTAAGAGGGGATTTTAAATTCTGAATAAGAACTTTAGTAATAACTTAAAGATAGGAAAGACATTCATAATAGTGGAGAAACTCTCACTTGTAGCTAGTACTTAAGTTCTTGTTATAAAATGGGGGAGGACCCTATTTATACTACTCAAGAAACCTTCAACATAATTAATATCCACTACTAGTTTTTAAAGATTTTTTTAAGACTTCAGATATTTTTACAAAGTATCTAGATATTGTCACAAACTATCTAAATAATTGGGAGATATTTAATGAAGGTGTCTAGATATTAGAAGAGATACTTCTAAATAAAAATGTTTCTAGATATCTTTTATAATTTGGGTTGTATTCCTTATCTTTTGGACTCACACAAGTGGCTCATTTCCTTGAGTCAATACATGAAATCTAAAACAAGTTTGTATTCTAACATAGACTTTCTTAACTAGCACGTGTGGATATCATTAAAGGACAAACACTTATATAATTACGGATATTACAATTAAACTGTTTCAAAAACTGATTTAAGGGGAGTTTCTTAAAAAAGAAAGAGAATTTTAAAATAAAGAATGATTATGTTTCATGTTCTATTATATTTATATATTAATCAAGTAATATATTAAAGTGAACTTGATATTGAGAAATTATAAAAAAATATTTTTCTTTTATAACATGTAAGATGAGATCTTGCTTGGATTTATCAACATTAAGAATATGTTACTCAAAGATAGTGCATAAGTTTTAGAGCATTCTTGCTCTATTTTCTATGTCGTGTGAAATAAGAACTAAGTACACAAATCAGCATTATTTTTCAAAAGTTAAAAAAAAGTTATTGTGTATAACACAAAGACAAAAGCAACTTCTTCTCCGACAATTCTTGTAAAGAAAATGTATCTTGAAATAGTTCTCCGTAACTAAAAAATGAACTTTTTTTGGGAGTAGATACATAATTATGAAGAAAATGCTTATTTAGAAGGTTTTTTGGCGGGTTAAAAGTGGAAATGAGTTTTATTTTAGAAAGAATTAAGATAAGGGACTCAATCCTCAATTGACAAGTGTATTACTTGTTATAAATGTGGTTAATAAATAAGTTAAAAATTGCAAATATTTAAAATTTAAGGACATTAAATTTTTAAGTAAAAAAATATTCTTATTTCACTCCAATTCTCTTTTTTTAGATTTGTCTCTTCCTTAATATTAAAAACAAGTCTTTATTTTATCATGTAATAATTAGAAGAGACAAATTTAAATTTAAATTTTACTTTTTTATTTTTGTTAGAACCAGCTAAAGAAAAAAAAACAAATTTTTTGGTATTTTAAAATCCTTTTAGTGTTCTAACAATTTTTAGATTTTATTGAACTCTTTAGAGATTCATGTTCATTTGGTTTTGTTAAATATATATTTCAAATAACTTTGTTTTTATTAAAATTTAAGGTAAAAGGTATTGAATTAAACTCTTGACAATTTTTATGATCTTTAAAAGTCTTAGGAAAATAACTCATACTTTTTGATTTTCTAGAAAAAAAGTCCTTTCCTTAGAATTTTAAGAAACATACATAGTATGAATATCATACAAGGATTAATTAAATATTATTGATATAATAACCCAACTAAGTTCTTTACATATGATTTAAACTAACTAAATTTGACTTAAATTAAAAATTTAAGAAAGTTATAATCAATTATTAATTTGAATTGAATTTAATCAGTTTAGTTCAAATTTAAAAATTAAGGTGAATAATCATATAACCATTATTCGAATAGTCCACGTGTGATATTCATGTCGCATATGTTTCATTATTATTTTTAACCTAAGCTTAAGAGAATATTTTTTAGAAAATTGAAAGCCACAAAATTTTTTAAAGAAATTTAAAGATTAATGGGTTTTTTTTTTCTAAAATTTCTTAAATTATAGAGGAGCTTTGTATCTTTTATCTTAAATTTCATATTTCAAAATAACTTCAAGACTTGTTTTGATGAAGCACACATCATAAAACATGTAAGACTCAAAAGTTATTCATCGCAAAGTTGCGAATACCTTCTAGAGTTTGTAGCAATTTTGGTATTGATGGGATACGATACTAATATCAGTCAATATAAAATAATGTTTTAGATAATTTTTAGAATTGCAAAATATTTCATCAAAATAAGAATTATAATGTTATCTTTAAGAATGTTTAACTTACGTACAATTCTTTTAAGGAAATTAATATTAATAATAATCTAAATAATTAAATTATATTAACAATGACCTAATAGTAGTTAATATTAAATAGTCAAATAATTTTATTTATGTAATAATAAAATTATATTATAAAACATAAATAAGAACTAAAATTACTTTAAATGATATAAAAATAAGAATTAATTAAAATAAGAAATTAATTAAATATTTTTATGAAATTTTAAACCTAAGACATAAAATTTAAAATAAGGGTGGCCTTCAATACGCCATAGTTTTATTCGATTTGTCCACTATAATTAAATTAAAATTTACATATTTAAGTTATATAATTAAAACATATAAAAGTTAATAAACAAATATAAAAATTTGAAAAATAAATTGAATATAAATATTAAAATGGAAAAAGAAATATAAGAGCAATATTAAATGATGAAAGTAATTATAAGAAATTTTAGTATAAATACTAGGTTTTTAAACAAAATTATGAATATAACTTGTATTGGTATAGTAAATTAAAAGGAGGAATCAACAATAAATAATTTTAGTTGTACTTATAGAAGCTGAAAATTAAATTAATAAATAGAAATATTAAATTAAAATTCTGTAATATCCTTTCAATTTCAATTTTAATTTTAAATAAGAAATTATATAAAATTTAAAAAATGATTTTTAACATGATAGAAATTCATTCAGTACTCTTTTATCTTTTAAAAGTACAATGCTAATCAGATAGCACTATGCATTAAATCTTCAATTTCCATAAGCCGGACTCTGGACTGATCTTTAACAAATACTGTTTCATGAACTTGGGGAGAAACCATATAATCAAGCAAAACCAGAAACTTTCATCGACAGCTGTAGAAATGAAGGTCACACCTCTTTGTTTAGTTCAATACAATAACATTTCTAAAAGTTCTAGAAAATAAAACAACAGTACAAAAATAAGAGGGAGACAGTCATCCAAATTGAAAAAACTTATCACGTAAAGATTTCCCCTTAGAAGATGCGTTGTGGTGGTCCCATGGTACCCCTTCAGGTGCAGGCACTTCACCTAATTTACATCAAACAATCCATCAGAATACCATTATAATTTGCCACACAAAAACAGTAATATCAGAATGATCTAAGAAAATATAAACACCAGATTAGTTAAACGCTACTTATACAAGGTCTCAACGAATAGTTTTCTAGTTAAATGGTTATAAAATAAATAGCTGTCAAGCACTAGTCAAAGAAACTAGCATGAGGGGCAACCATTTTCTCAACGGAAAAGCACAACAGACTTCACAGGTAGAAAATGCATGCAACCAATGATAGAAAAGCATGCAGTAAAATGAATCCAGTCAAATGTATGAATATAGCACAAAGTCCAAACGGTTTCTTCGGTTTCCATGATCCAAATCGAATTCATTTCATTCCTGGAGCCTATGTCAAGCCATCTGTATTAGTCTAGAAAAAAAAAATATTCCAAATGGATGCGATGTAGGAACCAATGCCTTGATCAATTTGTTCAAACATAAAACCAGAAATTACAAGGGGTGAATAGTAAACAATCTAACAGTACTATTAGCTGAAACTGAAGTAGACATATACAAATGGGAAGTAACACAACAAGCAGACGATCCAGATGATTAAAAATTAAGATTCAGGGGGAAAAATTATAATAAGATCACCAGCCACAGTCAATCAAAACCAACTCATTTAGCCACAGAGAAACGAAGAGAGATAACAAAGATCACATTTTGCCAATTCTTTTTCAACAATGAGACAAGGAAATTGACACTCATTTGCACAATTTGGAAGATTTGCTTCTCCTCCATAGCAGAGTTTCCAACCGCAACTCCCATGCAAAGTACTTTCTTCAATTGGAACTTCACAGTTGCCTTGGTCTCATTGACTTTAGCCTCCAGAGACTCCTGATGTGTCACTAGGGTAGGAAACTTTCCTAGACACATAATAGATAGGAGAAACACCATAAGATAGTATAACTAAAAGGACTTTGGTATCCTGGTGATAACTAATGTTGCAGATAAAACTAAGACTATGGAATTGTAATAAACTTGCCTGCCTTGTTTAGACCAGGGCCCAAAAGACGTGGAATCTGCTTGATGACGGATTCTGAAGCCAAGAAGGCATGATACTGCTTAGCGAGCTTCTTAACCAATTTCTTGTTTTTGTTAAGCTTCTTCAATGCTTCTACATCCATCCATTGCAAACCTATACCCTCTGCCTGTTAAAAGTAACTCACATTACATGGGACTAGCTACCATAAAGTTTAAACTTTTTGCCAAAGGTGAAACATAAAAACTACAAAGTGGAGGCTTTTTGATTGATGAATACTGTTTACGGGCATCAACAATATGAATCTAAAATAACGACTCACAGTAAACGAAGAGAACAGATTTTTAGAAGTAAACGAAGATATCATTTCATATGTCTCAAAAGGTTAAAGTCCAGAAGCTAGCATAACCATAATTCATTGTACCTCAACTACATGAATGTGCAAACTAATTGAAGCATATATGTGAAAAAGAATAGAACTTGATGGAGGGAAAAAAGAGGACGCGTACCTCTTCGACATGTTGGGCATCACCGAGCATGCAGACCTTCATTTTAGGGCGAGGGATGTGGGGCAACTTCACAGACCCACTGAAACGCTTGTCCTTTTGAGGATCATAGTTCTTGAGGCCAATCTGAAGCTCAATAGTCTCAGTGAAATTGCGCTTTTTCTCCTTGGAGTTGTTCATAATAATGGTGATTGCTTCTCTCAACGCATCGCTCTGAAGCTTACTGCAAATCCAAAAAACATACAAAAGAACAGAATGATTATTTTCCACGATTTCAGGAAATCAGTAAGCAACAAATGGGAAAAAAGCAGAAGAACGAGACTATCTACCTCATGGCTGAACCTTCAAGGAAATGGTCTCCAAACGCTCAGAACTAAGTGAACGGCTGTGTCTGTAGAAGAAGCTAAAGGCGAAACCCTACAAGCTTAAAAGAATGCTAATGGGGCCGATGATTGTTTATGGGTCTGTCTAATTTTGCGCTATGTAATAATAAAAGACCACCCTCACTTTTCGTATTTGAGTTTCAAGCTGAAGGCCCAAAGGAACACTAAGACTTAAGTCTTGTTTCTGTTTCAAACTTTTAACCTTACGAACAATGGTGGTACATATAACTGGGCTGTCTGTTTGGTCATTGATACGTACACAGGACTAAGTGCTTTAGTTTCCAAGTTATCATTTCAAAAGTTAGAGCAACTTTGACATGAATATTGTTAAGATATGAGTTATCATAAGCATTATTTGTAATTGGACATTTTTAATTATTTGAAGAATATTATTATGATAAATATTCTATCTTATGTAGGGGCTCTTTAAAGATGAAGCTTATTTGAGATAAAAATCTTAATCACGATAGGATTTAATTGAAATTAAATCACCATATTTTGACTAAGATAATACATAGAGTTTTGGTAATTTTTGGACTCTTCTTGACAGCCTATTTCAAAATATAATGACTATCTACGGTAGCTTAATTTTTGGAGATATCATTGACTATTTTGCGGCTATATTTTTCCTATGTTTTACGTGATTTTTGCACTTCATTGTTGTGTTTTTTGTGGGAATAAATGACAAGTAGTGTATGACTTGGAAGTTGGAATTTTCATGGCTATCTTGGATATTATTTAGCAGTTAATTTCACATTATTGTCATCTAACTTTGTTTTTTCTACTTTTCGAACAACTATTTTTGGGTGATTACATTAGGATGCTCACTATCGATGAAGTGGTAGTTTGGGTGGCTATCGTTTTGTAATCTGTGATGTACGAAAATTCCAAAAGTTTTTCGTAATCTTTGCAGCTGTTATTTTTGGTCAATGGTGTGTTTTTTGTTGGACTGATTGGGTGTTGATAGTATATATTTAGTGGCCGTCTTTAGAGGTAGTGGTGTGCGAAAAATTCCAACAACTTTTGTAGATTTTGCAGTTCCGATGTTTGTAATATTTCACTGAAGAAATATTCATATTTGTTGGTGATTTTTCTATTGTTATATGTGAGATATTTTGGTGTTAATATCGAAAGACTGCAACAACATTCTTAATGGACAACTTCTCGTTCTTTTATTGATGAAGTAACATATTTAAGAAAATTGTTTTTTATTTCAAATGTTGTCTTTATTTAAGTTTATTATTGTTTCTATCACTTGACGTATTTTATTTTCATCTTTTATTATCAAACACTGTTAAGAAAATTCTCTATTGAAATTAGTACGAGACGATTATCTTATTAGGTGTGATTTACTTTTACGAGTTGTGATAACGAAGGATAGTGTCAAGGATTAAGTGAGTCGACTTAATAAAGTCTTAATAAAACTATTATCATCAGTGAAAATATTAAGCTAAGAAAAAGTTCCGCAAATGTAGACGAGATGTATTGTACTATGCTACTAAATTTCGAGTGTTGCTTTGTTTATTTTGTATTTAATTTTCTGTTTTTATTTATGAAATAAAATTTTTGCGAAATATCCTTTCGGACTTTCAAATATGAACAAATATACTACAAGGGCTTTGGCCTTCCCGGTTTCAGCCTTTCACCAAGTTTAATTCAGATAAAACTCAGCTCCATAAAAATTGCACATAACACAAACATTGCAAACTAGAAATGAAGTTCAACAAACTTTAGATGATAGTGTATGACACATCCTTCCTTGCAAAATTTAAGGGTTGGAACAGAAATCCGAAACTCCAGCTGTTGCACCCGAACAGAAAAACCTTGGGCTTTTGACGCAAATAACAATCTCCCTTGAATGACCCCTTAGACTCCCCGGCCCACAGGCTTGCATGTAAAAATGGGTATCTGCAAGACGTAGGACAATATGGCCTTTAGCCAATGTCCTAAACCACTTTTTGAGGTTTAGCAAACCACAGAAAAAGAATGGTCGCAGGACATAGGAGATAAACAGAAGATCATGTATGCCTCTTCTTCTGCTGGCTTTAAACTGAGGATAAAAGACCATCGATGAACTGGCTGCTTACTCTTTACAGATTTCATAGACATTCACGTCAGTGACCTAGGAATACCACTATCTAGCTAAGGTTTGAATTTCAAGCAGTAGCCTTACCTCCAGTTGTCTTGAACTATAACTATCATCACAATCTGACTGGTTTTTGCAGCACCGCCGACAAATAAACTTCAGATTTGCCCGATGCAGTCCCATCTACTTTCTCCCCCACCACCCATTTGAGCTTTTTATAGCCAAACCGCTCTATCAATCTAGTCAAAGTGTTCTTCTTCTCTTCATTAGCACAGTAAAAACTATCTAACCAAAACAAACCACCAGATCTCAAAATGCGATCCAAATCAAACATCAAGAATTCCAATTTCTCGAGTTTAGCCCCATCATCTAACCCACTCGACGCATGAATCAAATCAAACACGTTATCATAGAAAAGGAACCTATGGTCTAAACTCAAATACAAAGGGAAAAGCCCTCGTGCTGCAATAAAGTCACTAAATGGAGCATCAATATTCAGAGTGTTAGTGATTACCGTCACATTCCTCTCAGCCATTCTAGCGGCAAAAGTGCCAGACCCACCACCAATATCAAACCCTATTCTCATTCCTCCACTTGCCAATGCCAAAACATCATCAACGAGAAAATCAGTTTTACCCCTAGCTTTGATAAATCTTTTGTTCTCATATCCATTAACCAAATCGAAGCAACCAACACATTCTCTACTCAATTTCTTTTTATACAAGCACTCAAAATTCTTGCAACCAAGACCACTCCAAGTAGCAATCTTATCACTGACAGGTTTCCAAAGAGAAGTAGGAAAAGGGTAAAGACCCACCTTAGGACCAGATTTCGCAAAACATCTCCTTCTAGGCAGAGGCTCACATCGATGCAAAATCAACTTCTGGGCAAGATTCCAGTCATCAGGACACGGTCCATACACTTTGTAAGTCATGTACTGAGACAATAGATCAGCAGATTTATCACAAGAGTGCCCCACAGCTGCCACCATTTCAGTGATCCCAGTTCTTGAATCTTTACCAAGAGGGAGCTGGTGATGTTGCAGAAACAATTTGAGCTCACTTGCAATATTGGGTCTTGAAATATCAATTGTTTCATATCCCAAGAGCTCTTTTTCCATCTTAGCAAGCTTTCTTTGAGAAAAACTAATCTCCCTCAGGATTAAAGACACTTGCTCAGAGACTAAAGATAGGTTCTTGTGAGCGTCTTGCGAGACGTCACTTTGTTGGTGCTTGGGAGAAGATGTGAAGGCATAGAGAGCAAACAAATTAGTGGTGATTACAGAGAAGAGCATCAGAAGATTAACTGCAGATGAGCAAAGAGTTCCTTTCTTGAACCTCGCTGTTCCATCTCCAATTTTCAAAGACACAGAACCCATCCCTTCCGTTCTCGTGATTCACAGAGGAATAGCAATCACCGACAGGGCAGTGAGAGAGTATAAGAAGATAGTGAGATCTATGAAGCTATAAAAAATGAAATGCAAGTGGAGAAATTTTAATAGCACATACAGAGTTTAGGGTTGGAAAAGAAAGCTAATTATTGTCACAATTTACAAGACGAAAGAAGACGTCAAAACATGTACTACGGCCTGATTCATGTCTAATATAGCTACTAGATGTACACTACACTTATAGACAATTATTTAAAAACCCATTAGAAATCGCAGGTCACGTCAACTGTTTCTTGAGTTGATAAATATGAACAGCGTCTTCAATTTTAACGGAATTTTATAAATTTACAGAAAGTAAAAAATACCATATATTTGAATATTTACCATAATTCTAATAAGAAAATTGGGTATATTCTTATTATAGTATTTGATATGTCACAATATTTTATAGTATGTAACTTAATTTTGACTTGTGTTTTTAATTATATCCTTACAAACTGAATAACAAATTGAAATCATTAAATAAAAAAATAAACTTGAAAATTGTCAATTGAAACTTTTGAGCAAAAATATTCAAAATCTTATTAACGGGAGAATAATAAAAATAGTTGAAGACAGTTTTATAAATACTGGTACGTACCCGACCAAAACCGGTACGAAATAAAGGATAAGTCATACTGGGTTTAAATACAAGTCGGTACCAACCTGTTTTGGATAGTACTGGCCGGTATTCAAAATACCAGTCAAATATCAGTTGATACCAAAAATTTTAAAAAATAGGGAGATTTTTTTGCAAAATTTTAAAAAATTTTAAAATTTCCCTCCTTTGCTCTTATCTCTCCTTCCCTACTTTTTTAAAAAAAATTAATTAGTTATTTTATTTATTTCAACTTTATAATTATTGTGATTTTTTAATTTTTGTTTTTAAAATAATAATAAATATTTTTATTACTAATAATAATTATAAATTAAATAAAACTTAAAA
>JANZLC010000008.1:7792546-7816435 GCA_026413385.1 Erythroxylum gracilipes | reverse complement strand
GAACAGCTTGTCTCCAGTAGCTCCTCGTTGTAGTGCGTCGTCACTATAGCAATCAGCAGGTCTCCCTGTTTCCTCTTTAGTTGCGCCGACCCTGTTGATCACTTTGTGCTTTTGCTGTTAATGTCCCTCTTATTGTCTGCGCCGGCACACCTATACAGGTGACAAGATGATTTTAAAACATCACTTAAAAACCTTCCTTGCTCCATGTTGTCTGCTGCTTTAATGTCCCTGTGCACTGTAAATGACAAGACAAAATGAAAATCAGTTCATCACTTCATCGCCCCAACTATCCTACGCCGACACTATATATATCCCTTAGACAAATAATATTGAACCACTTAAAAACCCTCTGTGCCGGCACTCTTCTCCATGGTCCACTGATTTTTTCAATTTTAAAACCTCACTAAAACCCTTGGCTTCTCTCTTGCCAGCACTGTGGATATGATGTGACCATTAAAAACCAAAACCCTTAAAACCCTCCAGTTTTTTTTTGCCTTTATCTAAATAAATAATCATGCTCCAATTTTCATTTAGAAAATTTTGCCTTTTTGGTCTAAAATATATATTAACAAATCCAACCTAACAGTCAACATAAATTAAACACAAATTGAACATTTTATCTATAAAAATAGAATTGAAATCACATATAAGTACGTATGAAAATCTAAGAAAATTCAATCCTATCAAAGAGTCAAGGCATCACTCCAAATCTGCATATTTTTTGTATTTTAAGTTAGTTTATGGAAAACACAAGGCTTTAACCACATTTCAAGTATTACTCATTCATGTGTATTTTTGGATTATGAGACGTGATGTATTATGACTTGAAATGCCCATTAAAGCTTTATAAAAATTATTTTCTTTTTATGTTAATGAAATATATTTATGTTTTGCTCGTGACTTTCCAAGTTTTTGCATTTCAAAGGTAGTTTCTTTGGTATATGTTTGTATTTATCTTTTAAGTTCAGTGGTTAATGGTTGTGGAAATGGTATGTGCAAAATTTAGTGTTTGATGGTTAGGTCAGGGCTGCCGGATTTGAAGGTTTCACCACGATTAAGCCAAACTTTGGCCACGACGAGCCTTTCCTAGAGGGTATTTTAGTTTGACTTTGGTAACTTCGTCGCAGTAAAGCCAGCCTTTCGCCACGGCGTATTTGTCCCGTGAGGTGCTTGGGTTTTGATCTGGGAACTTCACCACGGCGAAACCAACCTTTCGTCACGGCACATTTGTCCCGAAGGGTGTGTTTGCTTGACCTGCTTCGTTGCGGAAAACTTATCCCGAAAGGTCCTTGGAAATACTTCCATAGTTTTGCCGCGGTGAACCCGCCTTTACTGACTGCAAAATTTTCATTTCAAATTGAATGTTTTCAACTTTTCTCTCATATGACCTTCACCTGATTGCCTTAAGTGGTCGTCTCGGCATAAGTAACAGGACCCAGGCCCAATATACGCTCACGTTTTATGATTTTAGAGTTAAACTCCAGAAACGGGGCCCAACATACTATCAAATGCGAATATATATAATAGCTTCATAAAAGGAAATGAGATGTACATAATAAGGAAAGTGACATTGTTCAGATGATACTAAACACGTTGAAGCAGAAGATCGGTCACAGAAGGCAAACGATGATTAGTGTATGAAGTAGAGATTTTTTTGCATTGTTTAATTTTTCAGTAGGGACAATTTTGCCACATTCCTCCCAACAGAATAAGTTAGGGCCATCCGGAACTAGTCGCCATGTTGACATTCTTTGATTAATAATGTTAAGCGATATATTCTGCAAATGTCGATTTAGAATAAAATGATGATATGTTCAACTCTAATTTCGATGATAAGTGTAAGTAGTCTAGTTTAGCACTTATACATGTTCAATGTGCCTAATGATATGAAAGTTACCCTTACTAAAATTTCATAAATCTATTGTGTAGTTTGTATCACATGTAAAATTTAGAATTTAAAGTACAATAGACATGACTATGTTCTTGATGTATAGAAATATAGTATTATCTATATTGGGCTATATTACTATTAATGGAAATGAATTAAAGTAAAATACTCTTAAAAACCTTTCATCAAATAGTTACGAAGCTTTGATAAGGGAAGAGTTAAAGGTAGTTGGGAAGAAGCCAACTCATAATACAAATAACAAAGATACGTTGTAAATCATGTTCAAAACACAACCATGAACACAAACCATACATCAAATGCATAATTAAGAACTCACAATAAACACCTAAAGGTATAAGTTAAACTTAGCACAACTTCATTAATGAAAATAGAACAAAAGAATAATACCAATTAAGTTAATAATGGTTCTTCGACGACGATGACCACAACACAGAATCCAAACAGAAGAGAGGATCTAAGAAATGTTTACGGCTTGAACGAGAATGGAGTAGCCTTTTATTGTGGTTGTCATTGAAAACCTAATACAAAACGACGTTGTTTCTCTTGTTTAGGTAAACGATATCGTTTCTTGTTTACTATAGTTGTTTGAAAGTAGTATTAATTAATTTACTATGATCTATTGTATTTAGTCAAAAAAAACGTCAGAGGTAGCAACTAATACATAGTTCGTCGCCAAAGCCCGCGGGTTCATAAATAATTTTTAATAAATTTATTTTCCTATTCCAAATAAAACATAATTTGAATTAAAAATTAAATTATTCAATTGAAAACCATTTCTAAATTAATTTGTTGACTGTTCAAATAAATTATAATTGACTTACAATTTTTAGAAAATTATACATTTTGATTATTATAATATCAAAAAATAAATTTCAAAAAATTATACATTTTAATTATTTTAATTTAGAAAAACTAAATTATAATAATTTAATAAGATATTGTAATATAATTAGAAAACTATTTCTAACAAATTAAAATTAAATATTAGTCATTCCCAAAAATTAAGCAAATGAAGAACAATTGCATATCTAAGTGAGAAGATTAATTTAACATTTTGTATGATATATTATGAATACCTCATATATATTAATCAATTAAGAAAATTAAGAAATTAAAGAGATTGCTTCGATTTTTGTGGAATGTTGTTAGAAAATTGTTTACCATTTGCGACTAAGTATGGTGGTTGGTTGCGGAAATGGTCTTTTATGACTAAAATTACTTCGTCGCAAAAACCCTTGGGTATTTAAATTAAATGTATCTTTTTATACAAATAATAAGGTTAATGGTAGATTAAGGGCTAAAAGGTATATGTTGTCATGTTAGTCATGAATTTGGTTTAAATGAACCAAATTTTTTAAAATTTCCCCATTTTATTTTTTTTATCTACCAAATTAAAAATAAAGATTAGTAATTCCCAAAAATTAAGCAAATCAAGGACAACTCCATATGTAAGTGTAAAAGACAAATTTTTCATTTTGTTATTGGTAATAGGAATAACTCATATATGTTAATCAATTAAGAAAACTAAAGAAAATGCTTGGGTTTTGGCGACATTGTGTATAATTGGTAACAAAATTGAAGTGATAAGCGATGATAGTTTTGACCGTCGGAAAAGGTAAAAGGTTTAGTATTAGCGATGATTTATCAATTTGGTGGCAAAATGTTGTACAATTTGTGACACTATTTTATTTTCGTAGCAAATGTTTAACATTTGGTGACGAAATGTAGATTCGTTGCCAAATGTACAAGATGATAAAATTTAAAATGACATTGTCCTAGCATCTGTTTAAATACAAATGCTAGCCCCTCCCTTCTTCCCCCCTCCCCCCCTTCCCCCCGACATTGCCCCCTTCTCCTTTGTTTTTCTCAAAACACCAAAGTTGCAGTATCTTCTCCTTTATCTTGGACAATAGTAAAGAATCTTCTCCGTGTGAGTACCCTCTTCATTTGGTGAGTTGTGTTGATTGGAGATTTTGTTGTGTTATTGAAGTCGAAAATAGTATGATGTGTCCATGTTATGTTTTGAGTTTATTTTCAATTTTTTGCATTTATTGGTGATGATAATGGTTGAGTTGTGCAGAAGTTGTGTTGTTGTTGTTGAAGAAAGGGAAAATAGACGATAGTTTTGTGTTATTTGAGTTGAAATTTACTTGCCTATAAGGTGTTGACAAAAGTCCTAAACGAGTTTTGAGTTTATAAATGTTGTGGTCTTTTATAATAATGGTGTATAAATGTTCATGTTGATTGGTTTGATAAAGCCTAGAGGAGGCTTTAGGGCAGAATAGTATGAATCCTGAATCTGTTATAAGGTAAAAGAGAAACATGCCTAAATCAAAGAAGTGATTTAATATTTTGTAATTTTAAAATTAAACTCACCTTTTAATAATACATATATGTAAACAAATAGTTACTGTAATGTTATCATAACAATACATATAAACTAAATATGATAACTTTCTTATAAGTATAAATAATAATACTTTACTTCATACTTTAATTTTATACAATATTTATTAAAATAATAATTTCTTTGACTAAAATTTATTATACATGCATGTTTTTATAATATGGATTACTTTCACACTCATTGAGACATGAATATATTATAATTAATAAACAAATTAATTCTTTTAAATATATATATATATATGTGTGTGTGTGTGTGTGTGTGTGTGTGTGTGTGTGGTCAATATTGTTTATATATGTATTATATAGATATGGTATAAAATTAAAAAATTTAAATGCATTAGAATTATATTGATTTCTTTTTATATGAGTATGAGTTAAAACAAAAATATTAATTTGAATATTACTCATATATATAGATTTGTGCATTTTGTAAACTTATAGTTAATAAGGCATTAATAATTGGTATAAATACTATATTTAGAGTCAAATTAACTTCTTAAAATGTGTATTAAATTTTTCTAAGTTTCATATTATATGTTAGTTCTTACAATAACATTTAATATTATGCAAGTTTAAAAATATGATTTATTTTAACATGTGGAATAATTATAATAACGTTCTTATAACTACATTTTCTTGTATTAATAGTTGATTTATTGTATACTTTTCTATATGGTGATGAAAATTCATAATGAATTAAATTTAGTTATGTGTATGATGAAATTTTTTTGCCATTTCTCCTAAATAAATGCTTGCTGGAAATTATGCTCACTTCTTGAATGTATACATTCAAGAAGTGAGCATTCACTAATACATCTATGCAAATATACTTCTTGAATGGATACATCTATAGGTTAAAATGATTGTTTGGTATGTGAGAAATCTCTTCACTTTTAAAATACTTTATCAAATTGTTCAACATCCTTTGTTGTTCTTTAAATATGCTTTTATAGTACCATAAAGAAGAAATTTTGTATTTAGTTGGTGATTGTGTGGAGGTTTTTTATTTGTAGATTCTGTGTTCCTCTGTTTGATTGGAGCCAAAACTGCAGAATTTGTGTGGCATCTTCAGGTATATTCTCCCTGCCCACCACATGTTCGACAAAAGCAACTGTTGTTAATGCGAATTAGTAGTAACCATTATTGTTATTGTGAATAAGTAGTAATAATCTTGCTAATTAGCTTCTTAATTAATTGTTTTATATATCGGTTGTCGTTTCATTTTGTTGTATATTGTTTACGTAATTGGTGCGTATCAACTAAAACAATGTTGTTGAGTGGATAGTAAACAATGCCACGTAGCTTAATTACATAAGTTTTCTTTTAAAGTAATATTGAACGAAAAATGGATGTAATAACTCAGTTATCTTCTTTTATTGTATAGCTAAATGGATAAGAGTTGTGTCATCAAAAATGGTCAACTGAATACGTAGAAGGAGTTAAGAGTTCCATGAAATGTGTAAAAGATCAAATGGGTGATGAATGTAGTATTCGTTGTCTATGCATCGATTGCTTAAATGTCAACTTCCAATGTCAAGATGTGGTATATAATCACTTGTTGATATGAGGCATAGATAAATTCTATACTCCATGGCTTTATCATGGTGAACGTAAGGAAGCACGTTCTAGTAGAAGTGGCGGTACATGTTATGTTGATAGTTACAATAATGATGTAGATGATTATGATGTGAATGATGATGGTGATGATGGGATTGACAAGATGTTAGACAATTATCGAAATTATATAGAGACTGTGAATGAAACAAGAATGCCTAACATAATTGGTATTATTACAGAAGATAATTTTGAGAAGTTATTAAAAGTTGCTTAAGAACAATTAGATCTGGGGTGCTCTAATTTCTCACAACCATCATTTGTTGTGAAGTTGTTGCATTTGAAGGTTTTTAATAAATGGAGTAACAAGTCCTTTGACTTGTTAATTGACTTACTGAACAATGCATTACCTATTGGACACAAGTTGTCAAAATCTTACTATGAT
Organism: Erythroxylum gracilipes; assembly: GCA_026413385.1. NCBI lineage: Eukaryota > Viridiplantae > Streptophyta > Magnoliopsida > Malpighiales > Erythroxylaceae > Erythroxylum > Erythroxylum gracilipes. Next base: position 7,810,118 of record JANZLC010000008.1, on the reverse strand, counting down.
GCGAAGAAACTGTTAAGGGACCTTGGATTGGAATATATTTCAACTCATGCTTATAAGTATAATTGTGTTCTTTTTTGGAAGGAAAGTAAAGATCTTCAGGAGTGTCCTATTTGTGGTACATCAAGGTGGCAGGTGGATGATGGGAGAGGGAAAAAGATACTGAATAAAATCCTTCGATACTTTCCCATTAAACCACGATTATAAAGACTTTTTATGTCAACAAAAATAACCATAGATATGAGGTGGCATAAAGAGAAATGCATTGATGATAACTTTATGCGTCATCCAGTAGACTCAATAGTATGGAAAGAGCTTGATAGAAAGTTTCCATGGTTTGGACAAGATTATCGTAATGATTGACTTAGATTGGCCTCCGATGGATTTAATCCTTTCGGTAATAAGAGTAATTCATATAGCATGTGGCCGGTGATTCTAGTCCCATACAATTTACCTCCATGAAAATGTATGAAGGAGCCTTTTATGTTGTTGTCTTTGTTTATTCCAGGACCTATTGCTCTTAGTAAGGACATCGATGTATACATGCAACCATTAATTGATGACTTAAATGATCTATGAGAATTTGGATTGCAAACTTTTGATGTTGTTGAAGGTGAAACATTTATAATGCATGTTGATGTTTTGTGGACTATAAATGATTTCCCAGGTTATGGGAATTTGTTTAGGTAGAGCACTAAAGGGTATATGGCTTATCCTGTATGTAACCATCAAACATATTCAAAAATGATATGAAGTAAAATATGTTATACGGGACATCGTCGTTATTTGGAATGTAAGTATAGCTGGCGAAGAAGTAAACATTTTAACGGCATAGTAAAGTTGGATGAAACTTCGATGCAGTTGTCTGGGGATGATATTGTTTACCAACTGTCACATTTGGGTGACATTACACCTGGAAAACACCCAAGTAATATCGAAAGCAAAAGAGAAATGATGTTGAACTGAATTAGACAAAAAATAACATATTTTTCAACTTGCTATATTGGAAGGAATTACTATTGAGGCACAATCTTGATGTCATATATATTGAGAAAAAACATTTGTGAGTCCATTTTAGGGACTGTCATGGGAATTGATGGAAAATCCAAAGACACAATTAAGGCTAGACTTGACTTGGAAGACATGAATATTAGAAAGGACTTGTATTTGAAAAGAAGAGATGACGACTCATACATTATTCCCCCTGCTTATTACAACATATCAAAAAGTGAGAAACAATCATTCTGTCAGTTCCTCCAATCAGTTAAATTTTTTGATGGGTATGCATCAAATATAGGTCATTGTGTGAATGTTAAAGAAGGAAAAGTGTCAGGGTTGAAAAGTCATGATTGCCATGTACTTTTGCAAATATAGGTCGTTGTGTGAATGCTAAAGAGGGAAAAGTGTCAGGGTTGAAAAGTCATGATTGCCATGTACTTTTGCAATCATTACTTTCTGTTGAAATACGTGGATATTTGTCAAAGGATGTGTCAGTTACTTTGGGTCAATTGGGAGAGTTTTTAAAGCAAATATGTTGCAAGACACTTAAAGTTGAAGAGCTTGATAAAATGGAAAAAGACATAGCATTGATTCTATGTAAGCTTGAACTATTATTCCTCTCATTGTTTCTTGATGTTATGGTTCTTTTGACAATTCACTTACCATATGAAGCAAAACTTTATAGACCGATTCAATTTCGATAGATGTTTCCCATTGAAAGGTAATTCATATTAAATTCAACAAGCTTTCTCTATGTTATTTGTTTGTAACAATTCCTAAGTTTATAACTGTTTATGTGCAGGTTTTTATGCTCTCTTAAGCATTATGTAATAGAGTTCAACCATAGGGGTCTACTGTAGAGGCTTATATAGCAAATGAATGCTTGACTTTTTGTTTAATGTATTTAACTGATGTGGAGACAAGATTTAATAGACCAGAGCATAACTTTGATTTTCATGACGACGGTGGGTTGTCTATTTTCCCCAAAAAGTTAGGTCACTTAGTGTGGGTAAATATGTGGAGTTAACTAAAGATGAATTCGAAATCGCCCATTGGTAAATTTTGAACAATTGTGAGAAAGTCGATACATACATGGAGTACATATATTCCTTTTCATTCAAGTAATCATATTACAATTTTCTTCATTCACTTTGAGATCTCACTGTTGTTGTCTTTCTTAAATAGAGAGCACAAAGATACATTTCGCAACAAAGAGATTATTAATGTTGAAGAAAGACAAAGGTAGAAGTTTGTATTATGGTTTAGAAATCGAGTAAGTTTCATATTGATTACATATTATGAAAAAAATGAGAATATGTCTCATCCTCATATTTATTTTTAATTTGTCGTATAAATGATACAGTTACATAACCATAACACGCAAGAAGCGACGATAGCATTATATAGTTTGACATGTGGGTCTCATATATGTGGGAAGAAATACACAGGTTGCATTGTTAATGGGCTGAGATTTCACATACAAGATCGAGATAGTTGAGTTTCAAGTCAAAATAATGGGGTTGTCATTGAAGGATGTCATGACGACGATAACATTGACTTCTATGGCGTCATCTCTGAAATAATAGAGTTGCACTACATCAAGAATAAGAAGGTTGTTCTACTTAAATGCAAATGGTTTGATCTAATTGACTTGAAAGTGAATAGGCATATTAATAGCATAATTGTCCTTGCAAGTTAAGTCAAACAAGTTTTCTATGTCAACGATACTGTATTGGGTAACAATTGGAAGGTTATTCAAAAGTTTCAACAAAGGAATGTCTTTGATTTTTGTGAAAAGGATATTAGTCAATTGGATGAGGATGTAGATGAAGTCTATCAAGATATTAGATTGGAGTTCAATAATGAAGGCATTCCCGTAGAAGATGCAGATATATCATCATTCCATAGGATAGATGTTGATCCCAACATAGTCCAACTAGATGAAGTCCAAGCCCATCTTATCTTACAAACAAAAGAAGACTATACTCAGGATGACTTAAATGACAATGACGATACTTTGCTCGAATATATTAGTAATGAAGAATCCAAAGATAATGTACTTAATGATGATGATTTTCAAAATCTTGATCATGATGATTGCATGTAAATAAATTGTTTGTATTTTTTGAAATGTTATGTTCATAATTGCCTTATGTTGTTGGTGTTTTACTTATATTAAGTTACGATGAGTAAATGCATATTTTTAATGTTTCACTTATGTTTTTGCAGAATGTTATATCAAATGTTTAGTATTTGACTACTGATCTCCTTATATTCATGTGGAATATTGATGTTTGAGTTAAGATTATGCGTTATGTTCATATTTCATTTTACACAGGTTCAATATAATGGCACTTGGTAGAAACAAGGGAAAGAGGGTGGTAAAGACCAAAAAAGTTCCTCTCTCACAACAACCAACTCAATTCGACCCCATCGTTCAACAACTAGCAATTACATCCTCGAATGAAGACAGTCAGCAACAACCTTTACCAACATCGTCTGTTAGTGTTGAGGGATCTTCAGGTCTGTTATTGTTAGCCAAACATATTTACATTAATGCTGAAATTACTCATTACATGTTCAGTGTGTTTTCTTATTATGATTTTTTTGTTTTCAGGTTCCAATACTGACGTTAGAAAACGAGGTAGAGGTATCACAAAAAGAGCTGAGTTGCAACAGATGAATGTTGCAATGAACAACAAGTTGTCTATGACCATTTCCCCACACAACGTCGCCCTTTGGATAAGATCAAATATGCAAAATTGTCCAGTGAGTTGGGCATCGCTGTGAGGAATGAATTGCCTTACCTTCAGCATTCCAGGCAGGAAGACAACTTGCTCCAAAATGCTTTGGACAAAGTTTCGGTAATATTTCAATTCATTTGACTATATGCATTACAATTTTACTTAACAAAAATAGTAACTTAACATATATGTATTCTTTACAGATGAAGTTCAATATCATTGATATCGACAAGCCTAAGGTTTCAAGCTATGTTAGTTCACTGTTGAAATAAAGGGTGAAAGATCATCGATATAGACTTCATAAATATTATCAGTCTTTCCCTTTCAATGAAGAGACAAGGAGACATGTTCCGAAACAGGTAACTCAAGCAAATTAGAGTGAAATGTGTAATTATTGGGCCTCATCAAAGGTTCAGGTTTGTTTTTTTCTCTCATATTTCCTTCCATTAATTTTTTTATACATTTCATGACTACTTCTCCTAATTTAGGAAAAGTGTGAGAAAGCCAAGGTAAACAGAGCAAAAATGAAGACTCCTCATAACACCAGCTCCAAATTATTTGTTATCGTCCGACAAGAATTTGTAAATGTAACATTTTTAGCTTATTATTCTATTTCTTAATACAATAAATTCTATTATCTTCTCTCTTTTTTTAATTTATATAATAGAGTCAAACTCAACTCCAAGGACAAGAGTGTGATAGGATCACATATTACAAGGAAGGTGAAGGCTGGACATCTGAAGAGGCACACAGTAATTATGTAAGTACAAACAAATTAATATTACAGTTTATTTTTCTATGTAATACTAAGTAATAATTTTTTTAATTAACTTGATTTTGTACTTTAAATTGTAGGACAAGATGCAAGAGTTGTTGTAGACATCATTGTCTGAGGTGAATCAGCCTAATGACAATGACATTTGCAACAATGTCCTTGGTACAAGATCTGGGTATATCAAAGGTCTTGGGTATGGTCCTAAGCCTGTTGGTTCATCTTCATCACAACCAACATATGTCATAAAGCTTTAAGAGGAGAACCAGGCACTAAAGATTAAGTTACAATGTACAAAAGAGCAGTTAGATCGTAACGTAAAAGAAGTGAACAAGATTAAAAAGATGGTCAAACAATTACTTGACTCAAACTATATCAGTAATAGTGACGATGATGAGGAGTCTTAGTTTGTATATGACCTGTAATTTTTTTTTTTATAAAATGCATTCCATTTTTAATGTTTATTTTATTTCAATTTATTATTATTTAAAAAATATGCCACCAACATTAATTATAAAATGTAACTATTTTATATTTGAAAATGTCTTAAAAACTTTAATAAATTAAATTAAATTAAATTTGTTTTTAACAATTATAATAAATTTAAAAATAAAAATAAAATTTTGTCACTAAAAAGTATTAGCTACCAAAACAAAATCTTCACAAAACGTTATTACTTACGTTTACAATAACATCTCTAAAAACATTTACCTACAACAAAAAATTACTAGTTACAACTATTCTGCTACAAAAACAGAATCGTCACAAAAAGTATTAACTACCAAAACAAAATCGTCATAAAATGTTGTTACTTACATTTACAAAAACGTCTTTAAAAACATTTACCTACAACAAGAAATTAGTAAACTATTCTGCTACAAAAACAGAATCGTCACTAAAAAGTATTAACTACCAAAACAAAATCGTCACAAAATGTTATTATTTATGTTTACAAGAATATCTCTAAAAACATTTACCTGTAACAAATAATTAGTAGCTAAAACTATTCTGCTACAAAAAAATTGTCAGTAAAAATATTACCTACGACTATGGTTTAGTAGGTAAAAACCTTTATCTACGAAACATACATGTCGCAAATTAATATGTACGACGTTCTTCGTTCTCATTAGTTATATGTTTTATCGACGAAATTATTATGTATCTAAAACCCTTTTGCGACGATTTAAAAAAATTGTCGTGAATATTGTTTTGCTACCGAGATTTAGCAACTATTAGGACGAAGATTGTTTTTTATTGTAAATTAATATTTGCGACGATTTTTTAATATTTAGTGACATTTGGTTTCATCCCCAATAAGCTTATTTGTAGTAGTGTGGCTAGATTATAATTTTTCTTGATCATTATCTCAATTACCTTCAATTTTGTAATTGTTGTTATAAATACTGTGGCTTCTATTGTTCAATAAATTGTATTCTCTTCTTTGTTCTCTCTTATAGGTAGTACCATATTTTTTGCTTCTCTCTCTACTTTGATCACCTTTGGTAGATACGTGGGCTTGTAACTTCGTTACATTAGCTCTTTAGCTTTTTCCTTGTTCATGAGTTGCTCATGGTCTTTCAAAGTGTTGGATACCTTATCAACATTGGCTGAGGATAGATCATGAACTTATGTAATCACCGTCATAATATGCTCAAATTTGGGGCTCAACTACTATAGGATTTTCTCAACTATAACTCGTTCTATGTACTACTATCTATATATGTTGATTTGATTTGTCAAAATAAAAGACGACTTACAAAATTAGTTACTGTCTCAAATGATTCATTTGCAAAATTTCATATTAGTATCTCAAGGTTTGAAGTTCACCTTCTTGACTTTTTTTGCACCTCTGTACGTTGTTGCAAAAGTATCCCAAGCCCATTTTAACGTGGTTGCACTTGCAATCTGCTAAAAACTTCATCACTCACTCCTTGATGAATGAAATGTAGGGCCTTTTAATCTTTTTTTATTCTTACGGTGAGCAACCTCTTGTATGTTGCTTGCACTACACATTACATTTTCTTTTGTATGACAAGGAAAAGTGTCAATTTTCGCCCTTTTTCTCATTATTACTGTTTTTAATTTTGTTGCAACCTCAATGTACAAGACTCCTCACTTTATGATAAAAGTTATTAATTGTACGTAATCTTCTCTTTATATTTTATAAAATGGTTGTTTCTAGAATTTAAACTTGTGATTGTTCGATCTCAAATGAATAACCTTACTAATTACTTAAAGACTCATCCTCTTATAGTAAATCTTGATTCTTCTTTAAATAAGTCATCAATTCAATCATATATGGATACAGATTCATGAAGTATTATTCTTCTTTCCCTCAGATATAAGAAGTCTGAGTTCGGAATTTTGTAGATCTATATATACATCTACAAGGCTTTCAACATTAACGTCAAAGATTAAGGAGCACTGCTTGTTCTCCGAGTGAATGATAGGTAAAGAAGGAAATGGATTAAATTATGGGTTGTAGTGGTTAGAAACTATAATTGAATGGATAGTTAAATCGGATGTGCTAGTCCTATGTTAGGTCATGCTCTTGGTATATAATTGTGTAATAACTTGGTGTTTAGTTTATATTTGTATGTTATGACTGTGTTAGAAACAATTCTTACAATTGAGCTTTTTTTTCTTGAGTTTTTCACGAGGTATTTTAAAAGGCTTCAATTATAAGAAGACACTTTTAAATCATTCATACCCAAACTAATCCTTGATCAAATCGAATAAGTCTTTTATAGAAAGCAAAGCTCTGATCTTAATTTTTAAACTGCTGTATATAAAAGAACGATTTGAAACCGCAACCTCGGTTAAATTAAGAGAGCCTCTTATTTATTTACCTGCACCTTGCATGTAACATGGAATCTTTGTAATTTCCGTTTCTTTAATGTTAGAAGGCGTCAAATCAAGCCTAGAATAGTAAAAACAAATAGAAGCCCGCTTTTGAACTTTGTTTAGGTCCAAAATCCAAAACCCTTAATCCCAACTCACAAGCCACAAACATAGTTTCTAATAATAATAAAAAGAAAAAATACATCATATTTAAAATAATAATAATAATGAAAAGAAAAAAACATCATATTTAAACGGTAGAAAGGAGAAAAACCCTAAAGAATAAAAGGCTGAGCGGCAAATCCCTTATATAACCCTTCCTAAACCCCTCTTCTATTCCGCCTCTCTCACTCTCTCGCTCTCTAATCTCTGTCTTCATTTCACCAAGAAAGGCTCGACATTTCCTCCTACAGCCATGGAGTTCTGGGGTAAGACACTACTGTTGCCGTCTTCTTTTGTCGTTTTTTCTTTTCATTAGTGTTGCCCTTGTTCTTTCTTTGTTTTGTTGGTATCGGCTGTTTCTCTGTCTGGTTTCTGAATCTCTTTATGATCTTTATGTCGTATGATGTTCGTGTTGACATTTGAGGCCATATTTCTTCAATTTATTTATTTGTTTTTGGTTTCCTATGTGTTCATTTTGTATTATGTGTAAGGTTTAAGGGTTATATGGACAGTGTCTAAAGTTTTCTTTCACATGAATGATTCTGGGAATATAAGCTGTCTACGGTCTGTGTGAGTGCTACTTGATTCATATTTGTGCTTAGTTGTTTTACGTAAAATTTAGGGAAAAGTTGCCGATTATAACGCTGAAATTTTTGTTCATTTTGTGATTGTCCTCTGCAGTATGCTACCTTCTACCTACATTTGTATAGTTTTCCCAATAACTATGTGGGATGTTCACTTGTTTCCTTTTGTAAATCGTCAATCAGCATGTAATTTTCATTGGTTCATGTGGACCATTTGTCTACCTAATATGGAGTTTCATGATCGTTTCTATTACCTTCTTAAACTAGCTATGGAACTGCTATTTTCTAAATGAGTGAAATTATAAGTACATGCCTTTCTATTCGATTTCTTTTTTTTTTGTGTGAAAATAGTACTCTGTATTAATGTATGAGTTCTTGTATTCATTAAACTGGTCTTCTACGCACAATATGCTGTGTTTTATCTATGGAATTTTTGTGAATTCTAATTTGATGTTATTCTTTTTCCTAGGTGTTGAAGTCAAGGCAGGGCAGCCTCTTAAGGTGAAACCTGACGAAGATGCTATTATTCATCTTTCTCAGGTAAAAATTGTTATAGATGTACTTATTTTTTAAGTGCCATGAAAGTAATCTCTCTGATAGAGTAAGTTGAGTACTTCTTTGTGAAATTTGATGAGAAATTTTATTTCAGGCTGCACTTGGTGAGTCCAAGAAAGATAAAGGAAATGAGCCAGTGCCCCTTTTTGTGAAGTTTGATGAAAGGAAGCTTGTACTGGGGACTCTTTCTTCTGAAAACATCCCTCAATTGTCATTTGACTTGGTTTTTGAGAAAGAGTTTGAGTTATCTCATAACTGGAAAAATGGGAGTGTCTTCTTCTGCGGTTACAAAGCTCCTGTACCTGATGAATATCCTTTCCCATTTACTTTAATCTTTCCAACTTTTATGTCATTTTCGGTCTATAATCTTTTGTTCATCACTGTATGCTATATACTTCTATTGCCATTTGCTTTTTCCTTGACTTTGTGGTCTTATCATTGGCACAAATTTCTCTGGTGAGTCCATTGACTTTTATGTAATGCTTTGAACTTTCATACTATGGGAACTTTATATTTACTATGTGGAGGCATTAATGTATGCAGATTATGGAGATTCTGAAGATGAAGATCTCCCATTGATTAATGCAGATAATGGTGATTGTCATTTTTCTTTCAATCTTTGTGTTTGTTGACTTTCTTATTTATTTTCTTTAGATTGTTAAATAAGCAAACTAATGATATTTAATTGGTTCTCTCTTTTCTAGGAAAAATTGAGCCAAAGGCTGAGAATGCAAAGGCTGCGACAGGGAAAGCCACCGCTGGAAAGTCTGAATCTTCAGCAAAACCAAAAGTAGTTAATCTTGTAGAGCCAAGCAAAGCTAAAGTTGAGGATGGATCAAATGAGGATGATGATTCAGACGAAGATGATTCTGATGAAGGATCAGAGAGTGATGATTCTGATGAAGAGGTAAATTGCCTATTCAATATATCTTTGTGAAAGAATAGTGATTTAAAGATATGATGTTAAGGGAGTCATACTAAGACTTGAGATAGCAGAGGCTGTCCCTACAAGTAAGTGACAGAAATTTCTAGTTGTGAATTTGTGAATGGACAATGTTGCACTTATCTGACTATAGAAGTTTATCGGGTTCAATCAAATATATGAGGTTTCGTACGCAGGGTATGTCCCTTGATGATGATGATGAAGATGATGAAAGTGAAGATGAAGAGACTCCTAAGAAGGTAAACTCCAGATTATTGTGGTTGTAGGATCAGCCACTAGTTTCAATTTAAGTGATCTAGTTTAAATTTCATTTTAAAGGCTGAACAAGGCAAGAAAAGGCCCAAAGAGTCTGCAATAAAGACACCTGTGCCCTCTAAGAAGGCAAAAGCAGCTACTCCACAGAAGACAGGTAGTGCTCTCTCTTTTTTCATTTTGTTGTGCAGGAAATTGCAGGTTGTCAATTTAAATATTCTAACTGATATTCTATAAAATCCATTTGTTTGATAAATGACTTCCTTGCTGTGGATCAGATGGTAAGAAAGGTGGTCATACTGCGACTCCTCACCCAGCAAAGAATGCTGGAAAGGCTTCTAAGCCGCAAACCCCAAAGTCGGGTGGTCAGTTCTCCTGCAAATCTTGTGATAGGTAATTTAATTTAATGAAACGGTAAGAAGTTTTTATTGCAGGCTATATCACTTTGATTCTAATACCGATGTGCCATCTCATGGTCAGGACATTTGGTTCAGATGGTGCTCTGCAGTCTCACACAAAGGCCAAGCATGAGGGCAAGTAAAGGGTTTACATGAGATCTGAATGAGTAATTAAAAAAGATTTTGGTAGGGCATTGCATCGAAAATGCAAGTGCCATGTGTTTAGTAGCGTCTCATGTAATTTTGACTTGATATTCACAACTCGAACAGTTCTTTTGCATGCCCAGCTTAATTCGATTCATACATTGAAGGGCTATGTATTATTTTACTTTTACATTGTGGTGTAACTTGTGTGTCCTTTACTGGGTTGCAGTATTCAATTCAAATGACCTCTTTTTTTGGGTACAAGTGACTTGCACATTGGTGTCAGCCTATCTTCTAAAAAGATATCTGGGAGACCAATATTGGCAAATCCTGGATTGTTAAAAAGGTTGCAGGCTAAACGTTTTTAAATGGGTTTATTGGTTGGAAAAACGAAACATGCCAAGAGGGTGATTTTTGCTTATGAACTTGTCCTATGACGCTGTGATTTGGCGCCCAAAGAAAACTGTATGATGTTTAAAGCGCTCAAGTCTGAAACGAAAAGTTAAGCAGCTTAAAAACTTGTGATTTCTTCCCTAATTCTTCATAGTCTGGATGTAAGAACGCTGCCATTACGTTCGAGTTTAACGACATTATGGATAGAGATTCGTTATTGAACGAGGTTTATGATTTTATTAACAAGGACTACTTTTCTTGACAAAATTTGTTATTTTCTATATGGCTTACGGCTTACCCCGAAAACATTTTTAGCTACGATTAAATTTATGAAGCATTTCCAGCCTTTCTTAGCAACTGATTGGGAATTGAGGGCGACATTAAAAGCTGTTGGTTTTGTTCTTACTATTGAAGAAAATATGCTTTTTACTATTATTGATAAAATATACAAAGAAAAAAGCCTTCCAATTGTTGCAAGTAACAAATCATAGAAGGAGAAGGCTCAGTGTGTTTCAGTTTGTAAGTTTGATCTTTAGCAATTGGAAAAGACCGATAATATAGAATTAGAAATATAAAACTAGCTTCTTAAAACTTGCATAATAATTATCATTAACGCATGAGCGAGATGAATAAGACAACTATGTGTTCACTTGAGTCATAATTATCGATCTCCATAAATGCACGAGCAAGGAGGATTTGGTATCTGAATGTTCAGCAGCTAAAGCTTCAAGTGTCGGAGTTGGAAGCACAGACGCAAACTAGAGACATTTTGTCTGAGGCTTGTAACTAGATGAACTTCTACCTTCTGGTGCCTAATTTAATGCAATTAGTAACTACTCTTTTGCCAAGTTATCATATGACTGGAGCCTCGTAAGATAATTTGTTGCGGAACACGAAAAGCACATCTCCAGGAAGAATATGCGGAAGAGCTCAGACGACAAAAACGAACAAGAATTAAATGAGAGAATCTTTTATGCACACACAGGATTCATGATGTGAGCATACTACAGCAATTTTTAATAGAATAACAATGTATGGTCTAACAATGGTTGCAAAGGGGGAACTAAGTAACACAACATTGCTGCAGCCACTATCAACCTGAAACAAACACCAAACACTAAAATTACCAAATGTGCGGATGTATGAACAAAATCTGGATCCGATGCCTTTTCTCTCTGAAACCTGACAGTCCTGTAAAATCAATCATCCAACACCGCACCACAACCTGTACACAAATTTCATTGTAAGCTGAGATTAAAACAACGGCCCGGTCTTTGAGAAGCAGGGATACCTGAACCTGCAAAACTCATTAACACACGTAAGCTCTATCTAAATTTTGGAAAAATAGATACAAAAGAAAGTAAAGGGAAAGAGAGTTCACAGAACCCGTCAAAACTGATCGTTCCCTAGGCTGAATAAGCGTTGGTCACAGAATCCTTTACTGTAATGCACTCACTAAAAGCAAATTTACGAAATGCATCACATGCATGCATACATATGAAATGTCCAAGTAAATATTATTAGGGAGATTTTTGGCCACAAGACCATCAATTAACTTTGGAACTTGAATAAAAGATGAGGGAGAAATAAAAATCCTTGTGACAATTAAAAAGCTAATGGTCATCATAAGACTTTGAACTAATTATCAGAGACCTTTCAAAAGTTCGAATATAAGTTTCAGCAAATTGAAGAAAAGGGAAAGACAATGAAAATAGATGGGAGTGCATAACCTCTTCATAGATGGAAGTGCATAACCTCTTCATTGCAAATCAAATTAAATCACGTCTATACTAAAAAAGTATGGCAAAAGTTTTTAAGGTATAAGTATTTAAAAAGCTAGGGTTAACTAACATTTATACCCCTTAGCTATATTCAAATTTCAAAGACACCCACAGCTACATATCCAAACTTTTTAGTAAGTTTAAAGTTTTCCTCAAAGGCTACAGCTGGTTGCATCTTTTTCACTAACAAAATTTCATTCAAAGACAATCATTGAGGTAGCTTGCCACATAAATCGGGTAAAGAACTTGGTTTTTAAATAAGTATTATATGTAATCTTTTCTTTTCCTTTTAAGGAAAAAAGGAAAATCCAAAACAAAACCATATGGATCTTCGCTTCTTCACCCGTTTGATGAGAAATAATTATGAATAACTAAATGCCATTTTTGAAACTGTTGTACTGTCACTATAGACAAATGAAGGGTGTAAATATTAAAATGCATTGAATTGCTAAAGACTAAATCATGAAACTGAAAGGTCAAGGGTGTCTTTGAAATCTGACTATAACTAAAAGGTGTGCATGCATTTTATCCCAAAACTATCATGCAATGAAGCATGCAGTCAAGCAGTTTGATTGTTATTAACAGATGAAAAAAAAAAGGAGGAAAAATTGACAACCCATATGACAGAATTGGGAACCTGCACACCTGCACAGGGGAAAATGGGCTGTAAGCTATATTTATAAAACTTTTGGTCTTTGTTTCAAAAAGGTCCTAAGTGAGCAGGGAGAGTCTGAATTCATCACCAAAGAATCAAGACTAGTATGATACGAACCAGATTCTTAAAATGAATCAGTATCCATATTCTTCTCTCTGAGGGGGCCGCTTTTGTGGATATTGATGATACTGGTCATTGTTTTGCGCATGCCCATTATCCCCGCTGCCATTGTCATGGTTGCCGCCATCAGCTTTGATAGTATCAGCATTATCGTGACACTCCTCTTTTTCCTTGTTCCATTGTGCAATTTTTGCACGTCTCTCTTCACTGCTTTCGCTGACCGGGCTCCTATTGCGCCTTCCAGGAGGAGTTCTACTTCGTCCTCTCCTGTGGCCAGGGCTTATACTCCTATGTCTCCTACTCCGACTTTCGTGATGGTGCTCCCGATCATCATGTCTTCGACTGGAACCGCGCCCATGATAGTGCTCTTCATGGCTGCGATGCCTTTGTGGGCTTCTGCTTCTGCTGTGGCTGCGCCTTCTTCGATGACTCCCAAATAATTGGCGCCTCAATTCCCTAGGAATAAGGATAACAAGCAATTCATACACATGAAAAAGGCATTCCAGTAAAAATTATGGTTGTGGAAGTGAGAGATTTTACCTGCTAATCCTTTTAAGATGCATGAAGTTGCAGTACCCACCACGGTTGCAAGTGTTTTCTTCGTATTGCCTGCAGGTGGCTTCACGGAAATCAGTCACTGGAGAAAAATCAACGATAATAGGCCGGCCTGCAGTACATTTCATATCCAACTTACAATTAAGAAAGAATTACAAGCATAAAGTTGATAATGCATCACCAAGATAGAGAATAAAAGGCTAGAACATATTCAAAGTTTATTGAACATAAAAGGACAAAGGAAAGGAAAGAAGAAGACAAACCAGCATAAAATCTTCCGGTGAGAGCACGGAGAGCATTGGCTGCATGCTCTTCTTCTCTAAACTGAACATACACATTACCCACCTATGCATGTACATCAAAGAGAGAGTAAACAAATCTACCCATCAAAAGTATATATAAAAAGAGATATATCAACCTGCAACTTGTAATTAGAAAGTTGAATAGGGAGGTAATTATCATAATAAACGAACCATGTGATCAGCGAGATTGTCACAGACATTCAAGCTCTCAATTTCACCATATTTGCTCAGCTCCTCGAAAAGATCTTCATAGAACTCCTGCAATTGAAATCAGAATCACGGACAGTGAGTGATATGATAGTCATCACGATTGTCCAACATAAATCTACCATAATCAATCATTAAAAAGCGAAAAATAGCATTTTTAACAAACAATCCAAAAACCCAAACCTAAAGTAAATAATTAAAAAAGAAAGAATAAGCAAAGAATTTGAAAAGGAAATTGAAACCTCGAAGTGTTCCTGGATCTTGCGCGGGTCTAGGGGATTTCCCTGAGCGTCGACACCGGGAGTGATCATGTCGGGGCGTTGGTACATGTTTGAGAGAAGAAGTGTAGGGCTTATACTGGGTTTGGTGTGGAGTCTGGAGCAGCGGTCTCCGTGCCTGCAAGCGCCGATCTTGAAGTAGAACGGACAGTTCACTCTGTCCTTCTCCGTTCCAAATATCGACGCAAGATGCTCCGCCATCAGATTCAGTTGTTAGTTGTTACGATATCACGACGGCGTGTAGTAAAAGAAAACGAGGGCTTCGTTGCTGTTGTTTATTTTACTAGAGAGAGCGAGAAGGAGGGTTAGACAAAGATGCGGTGCGTGATCAGATCTAAGCCGTTGGATACTTCTGCATCCTCTTTCTGGACACTTTACTTTGCCCATGTAAAATGAATAATATAAAATCTTTTGCGTTTGCCGGGAGTCGAACCCGGGTCTATTGCTTGGAAGGCAATTATCCTAACCGTTGGACTACAAACGCGGCCGATTGGCAAATTTTATATATTTTAGAAAAACAAAAACAAATATGCTTCCTGCCATTGATATTAGGCTTAATTACTAACCAAATTCAAACTTTTGTCAATTTTTTAATTATAATCTGAACTTTAAAAAGTAGCAATAAAATGCTAAAATATTCAATATCTTTTAATTCTAGCTTGAGCTTCAAAACTTTAAAAAGTAACAATAAAATGCTCAAATATTCAATTTTTTTAAATTCTAGCTTGAATTTCAAAAAGTAGCAATAAAATGCTCAAACTTTCAAATTTGTTCAATTTTGGCTCGATGTTAATGTTTCCATTAAGTTTGCTGACGTAGTTTGTCACGTATTTCAGAAACTTTAACTATTAATATACGTCAGCCAAAATTAGCATAACAAATAAAGATTAATGAAATGATTTCGTTTAATCGCATAATTAAAACGACATTGTTGTTTAAAAATAACCTAAATCAAATTACGCAGTCTCGACGGCCTTACGCTTTGATTTTAGTTTTTTCTTAATTTTCAGTTTGTTCTCTCGAGACCTTCATCCTTCGATTTTCAGATTACACAGCCCTAATGCCCTCACACTAAGGCATAAGAAAAATGCACTAAAAACGAAGAGCTTACTGATGCAGTACGCTGTAATGTGAGAGTAGTTTGAGGGCTTCAGAAGAATAAGCAGAAAACAAATGAGTGAGGGCATCGGGAGAATAACAGATAAAATCAAGTTAAAATTAAAGAAAATTGAAAGTTTGAGTATTTTATTGCCACTTTTTGAAGTTTGTGCTAGAATTAAAAAAATTGAAAGTTTAGGCATCTTATTGCTATGTTTTAAAGTTCGTGCTATAATTGAAAAATTGACCAAAGTTTAGATTTTTTTAGTAATTAACCCTTGATATTGTTTATCTAACGATGCTCTTTGAGTATGTACAAAAGGTCATCGACTTAAGTGAATTCCGGAGGAAACGGATGTCAATTAGGTTATGTTTGGTTGGACACAAGATTTTTAATGTAATGGAATAAAATGAAATGATTTATAATGAAATAGAATGTAAATGGATGTAATATTAGAAATTTGTTGTTTAGGAGAGATGGAAGTGTTTATACTGTAATATAGTGAAATGATGTTTGGAAGAAGGGTTTATAATGTAATATAGTGAAAATTGTTTATCATTTTACATTTCATCTTAAACCCTCCAAATTGGAGGTTTCTTATTTTTACTGTTTAAGATAAAATGAGATGTAATATGAAACCCTCCCCTTCCATTTCATTTCATTTCATTTCATTCCATTATAATCTCTCCTTATAAAATAATATTACATTTTATTTTATTCTATTAATAAACTCCCAATCAATTATAACCTTAAAATTGCATCATATTTTGTCTGACACCCCTCTTTACTTCCTATGGCTAAGATCACTTATAATAAGGCACCATTGGATCTGGTCGTATCAAATTACCTAGACTCTTATCTTCTTTCATTATTATTGCCTTCACATTATTGGTGCCTCCATAAAAGCACGAGAAAAGAGGAAAAATTAATAACCCTTAATTGTCTATTATGACAATCTCATAACTAGACGTTTTTCTTAAGCCCATCGACATTTACCTTTACCCGACCCAAGAGAGCTCTGGGCCAACAAGAATTAGAGAAAGCGTGAAGAGTGAAAAACATTTGGTTGGTTATGTATTATCATATATAAACAGATTTTTTATATCTCAGTTTTAAAGATTACTCGATATCCCATATATGAGATGAATGATTTTCACTCCTTAATAACAGGCAATTGTCACGGGCGTGACACTTCTTGTCAGGCATGTGACACTTACTATTTTTTAATTAAATATGATTAAAATATAATTAATTAATTATGTTTTTCTTTTTTAGCAATTAAATATAATTAATTAAAATATACTAAATTTTGATGTAAAATAAAATTTTAATAAACTTTTATTTATCAACATTTTTAATAAAGCAACCACTATCAATGATAATAGTAATCGTTCCTTCTTCTTAACCAACCATTATAATTATAATGATTATATTCATTCATATTATTCACTCTATTCATTCTCATTCTTATTATCATTCTCTCATGTGAACCAACCGCTCCCTTAGGCTATGTTTGGTTGGACGTAAAGTTTTTAATAGAATGGAATGGTTTATAATAGAATGGTACGTAAATGAATGTAATATTAGAAAATTATTGTTTAAGAGGGATGAAAGGGTTCATAATGTAAAATAATCAAATGTTGTTTGGATGAAAGGTTTACAATGTAATATAGTGTAAAGTTGTTTATCATTTTACATTCTATCCTAAATTCCCTATGTAGCACCCCGCTCCCAACCGACCCGAACTCAACACCGAGAGGGGTATTCGAGTCCGTGCCAGTGAAAGCGGCG
>JANZLC010000008.1:7768487-7781080 GCA_026413385.1 Erythroxylum gracilipes | reverse complement strand
GATGTTAAGTTTTGCATGAGGATAAGATTTAGGTCTGACTTCAAGGGAAATTCTGGAATAATTGAGATAGATTTGGCCAACGTTGCCTTCTTAGGAGTTGTAGATTGTCCTTTTATCCTTCCAACGACACCAAGTTTGCGAGTTTCCGATGTCGGAGTTGAGAGATATGGCCGTTTTAGTAAAGGATGCCGCTGCAGGAAATGTTACCCGAGGATTACACGGCCAGATCGTGTGAATTCACACGGACCGTGTAATCCATTATGCAAGGTGCCATTTTTCACCTGAGAGTTACACGGGTAGACCGTGTAATTTTACATGATTCGTGTAATTCGACCCACTAAACAACAAAATTGGAATTTTTGGTCTTCATGAATGAAGTCATTTGGACATCTATAATGAGAGTTATGGCGTTTGTACCAAAGTATGTTCAATAGGAAATCCGGGTATGAACATAGTCTACGCTTTTGGGTATAACACTCTCATCCGACCTCCAATTGAAGTGATTCTTGAACCCATGGATTTCTAAGACCTTTATGTATCGTGCCATGAAAAGTTATATCATTTGGGGTTGAATTGAAAGAGTTTGAATTAAAATAAGTGAGAGGTCAGATAGGAGAGCATGTTTGAGATATGAGTACATTTTGGTATTTTGATGATATCTTGAGCTATAGAACTCCGTTTGAGGTAATTCTTGCTTCAAAATAAACAAGAGACATAGAGCTATAATTTATATAAATAAGTCAAATTGAAATTATGATTTGAAGGTTTCCAATTTCTGTATGAAATCAAAATGAAGGAGGTCAAGCATAGTGACTGTTTCGTATGGGCACTGCCATTGAACATTTGTAAGCGAATTTTGGAACGTTATAAGATTGAGGACGCATGACAATGTCTACTAAGGGTTCAAAAAAAAATTAACGGCTAATTAGGGTTTAATGGAATAACCCTTCAAGGTAAGATGACCATGTATTCATGTTTATGGTTCAAGAGTTGGGTTCCAGTAACGGGATCCAACACTGTTGGTATATTCACCAACGATAATGCAAAATATCTGTCGATAAATTAGCGACGGAAAATGTGTGATTCGTCGCAAATTATTACCTATGACTGTTTCTCTAACGCCTTGATTCGTTGGTAAATTTCGTCGCTAACTTAACTTACCTACAGAATCTGTAAGTGTTTTGTCAGTAATGTCCGTCGCTAAACTCCATTTTTCTTATATTGAAAGATCTACTTTGCAACTTACTTTTTCAATTCTTATTACTTATACAGTGGAGATGCATATACAAATATTGATATTATGAGTGGTCATTTTGATGTAATTAATTGCAAATGTATTTTGTCTAATAAAGCTCAATTAAAAGTAATAAATGAAATTAAATTATATTGTGAATATTTAAGGAGTTTAAAATATAGATAAGTGAGAGAGATTATTTGGTAAAAATGTTCTTTTATTGAGAGAACTTATCATTAGATTACTTAATCAAACAGTTTCTACGGCAATTTGTAAACATAATTAGAGCATTTTTTAATGTATTGATATGAAAAAATTATTTAGAATATCAAGTACTTAATGACCTTCTTTACATTAATTATAATTTAAGGATCAAGAATAGGTATTTATGTAATCAAACTTTATTTTTAAATATTATTTATTTTAAAAATTTTCTATTATGTATTCATAATGCTTAATAAGAAAAAAAACATAAGATCTAATTGATATTGATTATGTTTACCGAATTGATTTTTTGATCAAAGAAGAAGAATTAATACTTAATATTGATTATAGTAAATTTAAAAAGACGATTTATAAAGAAAATGTAAATAAGTTAAGAACATCTACAATAATAAGATGATATCTTATTTTAAACATATTTAAAAATTAGAAGTTGTCTAAACATAATTTCAAATCGAGTTAAAAAAATATAATTTTAATCGTTACTATTATTTTAATTTTTATATTATATTCAATTTGAATTAGAATTAGAATTATTGAATTTATTATTAATTGATTATATATTAATAAATATTGGTGTGTATTTTTTAATAAATTATTTTTGACTTATTTTTATAATTACTATTTTTATTCATTATATACTAACTTTATAAGAATTATCAGTTGAATTGTTAAATTTTAACATTTTTTCTTTTATCAGTTTGATGTTAGATTCAAATTTTAGAATGTTGCATATAATACTTCAAACCTCTGCAGCTGCTTCAGAGTTAGATAATTTATTTTGAGTTAACCCATTGTAGGGGCTTTGATCTATTAATTAATATATGTTACTGGGTTGAAATAATTGACGCTTAAAAAGTAATTCATTTTTAATTTAAATTTCGAGTCTTATCAATCCGCTCCCAAACACCAATCGGCCATCCTCTGGACCTGGGAGCTAGAATCCAACCCCATTCCACTCCTGATTAAACAAAATAGGACTCAAGCTCCACCTAATACAAGACGTAGTGGCACGGCAAGGTACTAAGTACTAACAAATTCTTTATCCTATTTGCCAAAGAGAAATCACAGATCTCAATAGCCACGCCAGTCTTGTAGAAGTCCAAGCCTAGTTTGTTTCAAAGAGCCGATAACAAATCCAAGTCCTCTTCAGTGCAGCCTAACTTCTTGAAGCTCCGTCAACATTAGTACATTACTTGGCAATCAAAGTAATGGGCACTTCTGATCTTTAAACATAATAAAACCAGCCTGAATTTCACAAGTTCCCACACAGCTACAACAACCCAGGATTTTGATCAACTTCTCTGGAGAATCGAGCTTACACAACCACTGAAAAAACCATTCATATGTCGTGATTTAAGTTAACTCATCTTCTTGAATAGGTTCAAAAGAGGATTGTCCTCAACTTGGTATCTATTTTATATGATATGTTAGAAAAATTGTAGTTGAAGTAAACAAACAGTAACTAGTCTTAGCAATGTGGCTCGAAAAGGATAGAAAGAGAACGTTCCATCAAAGAGGGTTGGGTGACCCCGTGGTTTCAGAAGAAAAGGTTTGAAATGTTCCCAAATAATGGGCAGTTAGGGCAACGCAGTTATGTGAGAATTGACGAGTCTGAAGCTATTATTGGAGCAATGTATGAACCAAGGCAATCCTACTTCCAAAGCCCTTCCTAAAAGACACACAACTTGAGAGGATACTTCAGCTACTAACTACATGTTACAATCTCAGCACTTCAATTTTTGGGTGCAATCTAGAGCCAGAAAGAGAGTGAGCACTGACATATGACATGTGAAACTTCCTTAACCTGTTTTGGACACCCTCGTATAAGTCTTATAAAATGCCACACCAGCATTGAAGGGATAGAAATTCAAGGCTCGGGAAAGCCCTGTCCTGATTTTTCGGTCATTTGGACATCTAGATTGCTGTTGAGATATTGCATGTGCCGACTGGCAGAAATATCGCTGTGTCGGCCATGAATTTAGTGGACCAAGTTCGTAAAACCAGCACATCTTTTGTCAAGCACACACTAAAGAAATCTACATTGATTTTGATATAGAAACATTCGAGCAATCTAGTGTGTCAAGAATCTATCCTAACCAAGTCACAAAGTTATGTGTACCTGTAATCTCTTCTCTTATAAACCCCACATCATGTGAGAAATCTGAGCACTTTAGTACCGACGAAACAATATTAGGGTTTAAGGAAGAGTAACTCTTATGGATATTCTACATTTTTATAGAATGGTATGTAATTTAAGCTAGGGTATGAGTTTGGTAATCACTTATTTAAGACTAGGTTACTATTGATTTGAAAATAAAAAATGTAAAGATAGATAATTTAGTAGAAAGGTAACTCTGCATATATTTAGTTTAGAGAATAATGACCCCAAGACAGGTCTACAGCAATATTGCTCCAAGCCGTTTTATCATCACAATACACACTGAAAAAAGAAAACATTAAAATAGGGCATTTGTGCCTCTTCCCTTATTCTTTAAGTTAATGTTTTTTTAAAAATTGGGCGTTAAATTAATTCAGTAAATAACAAATTTAAAGTTTAAAAAATTATCATAAAATTGGATAAAGATTTAATAAAATTAAGAAATTTAAAATATTATTAAAAGAGATTGTCCTTACTCATCAAACAATTTAAAGTTTAATTTAAAAAATACTATTAAATAAAATTAATCTATTTATTTTAGTATCAATTACAAAATTGATTAATGAACCAATTAATTTTTAATAATGAAACTTATTAAAATATATTAAACTAAAAAATTGAAAATATAATTAAAATTAACTAATTTAAAATTTTTACGATTAAACTTACTCAATCATTTAATTTTTTTAACCATTGCTTAGCCCGCCCGCTAAAAATTATAGGATTCTTTGGGCAGCACACCATAAAACTGCAATTTGGTAAAAAGGTTAGGTGCTATTGTTTGAATAAGTTGGTGATTATGTGGTACTATTTTTTTTTCTACCTCTCTCTTTTATTGAATGGCAACAGCATTTTGTCATCTCAGAATATAAACTAAAAATGGTGGTTGGAATTTGGAAACGTAAGAAAGTTTTACCATGTCTTCAATTGGAGGAGACATTTATTCAGGTAGAGCAAAACATTAATGAGAATTTGATTCTGATATGTGAGCATCTGCAGCTTCATATGGGCTAGCTGTCTGCTGGTTACATTATCACTTATACCTACACCCAAATTGGATGTTATATTTTTCTTTTTGTTTCTATAGGAAAACAAAATATAATTAAACGTCGTAGCTAGACCTGCTATCTACTCTATGTCTTAATCACTACTTCTTCCTATTTAAAATAAGTGTCGTTTTAGAGGGATTTTAATTATTCAAAATAAGTGTTGTTTGTAACTTTTTATGCATATTTATGATTTTACTTTCAAAATTACTCTTTAATTTCTCTCACATCTTAATTACACAGATTATATTTTCAAGGCACTTTAACATGTAATTAATAAGAGTATATCAGACATTTCATTAACTTTCTTAATAAGTATGCATTCCTCTAAAACGACACTTATTTTAAATAGGAGGGAGTATTGTACACCTAAAAAGATCGAGTTAATATGCTTTTATTTTTATTTTTATCTCTAACTTTCAGGAATCGAATTGAGACGAGTGGCAGGAAATGGAAGCCTCATGCTTAATCTGCAAGTTTCACTTGAGACAAGAAAAGATGCTTCCCTCTCAAGACCTAAGGTGACCTTGACATTACTCTTTTATTATCCGTTTACCATTGTTGTTATCTATGTCAGAAATCTGTTCTTTTTTTTCAAAGAATGCCCTCCAGATTCTTTTACAACCATTAAACTGATTTAGCAATGTACATGTGCCCACTGTCGTCTGCCAACTTCTTCTTAACTCTTTTCAGAAAATCTTGCTCTGGAAGTTTCCATAATCTATGCAAGACTTTGAGGAAACTAGTTTTTTTACGGGGCTAATAATGAGGAAGTGTCTCCTGAATAAAGAAAATAAATGTTGGCTTCCCGAAGCTCTTGTAGAAGCCTTAATGTTTATTTACTACCTTGGTTCTATCTCTGCTTAACTGTTTCAACAGTGCAGATGATTAAATTAATCCCCGTATCACTAATTGGTTCATGTGCAAAGAAGTTATTTTCAGGGAAGAGAATGACACTTGAAGCAGAAGACACCAAAGCTGGAGTACCTTGTAAGTTTGTTCTCGGCTTCTAATGACAAAAAGCGGGACCAAAAGTTGCTATGGAAATAGGTGAAAACATGTCTCCGGATTGGATGGAACTTTTCAAGATCATGATTCAATTTCAGCACTCACAAATGATTGCAGTGAGGCATCGAAAGTAAGAATTAAGTATGCTGTTGTGATGCCTACCTTGTAAAGTAGTTTTGGCAACAAAGATTAGAAATGATTAACTGTGATGATGCATATTTGTTTGAATTTAAGTTCCATCAAGGTTTTTAATATATTGGAGACTCCACTACAGTTTAAACCTGAATAAAAGAAAAGGATTCGTAACCTTCTTTGCCAATAAACCATATGCTAATACCACAAGAGTTTTGAGAAGCCATCAGTAGACTTAGTAACTTTGTATCGTATGGAGTCCAAGGGGCCAACGACATCTGATATTTATTTCTACGAATCGCCTCACGCGGGATCTTAGGGTTGAAGAGATCTTTTTATTTTCAAAGTAAAGGAACTCGAACTTTCGGAAGTCGTCGGATGCAAAGAAAAGTAATACAGGCAAAAAAGTTAAAAGAGCAAAGGTGCAGCCTAAACGTGTAACATACGAAATGGGAAATATGAACTTTCATTACAAATGCAAGATTTCAATCTATCGATTTATTCCCCCAACAGACTTGGGCAATTTTAACAATAGAAGACGGAAAAATAATACAGAATTCATCATCACTGGTGATCTACTCCCACGAAACTAACACTCTTGTTCTCTAAGAGCATACGCTGTTTCTGCTTTTCCTTTTCTTGTCCTAGACTCTCCTCTTGTTTTTGCACAATAAGAGCATTTTCTTCTTGCAAATTTTCACTAAATTAAGCATCTTCGCATCAAGTTTCTTTTTCGCAATCAACTTGTGCCCTAAATTACCTATTTTAACAAACGGGAATGCTAGAGATTACAATTGAATTTGCTTCTGCAGGGTTCCAACTTTCTGCTGTTGTTTGAAAACTGAGAAATACAATCAAGACATTATTAAGAGCTGGGAATGATGGTGCCAACATAACCAATTCCGGTGATGAAGAAGGTGATAGTCTGAAGAAAAAGGTAGATGTAGTAGTTGTTCTTGCCATGAACAAAATCATAGCATCCACAAAAGAATAGGAATGCTGCGAAATAAAGCTCCAAAGGATTGAGCCTGTTAATGAGCAGCAGAAACAAAACAAGAATCTTAGAATCTAAACATAAAATATCAAACAACTAGAACATCCAAAACAGAAATGTTTAGTAGGCAGTAGTTGAATGTTTCCAATACTGAAATTTCTAATATATTTCAGTGTCATGTATGGATTAGGGAGAGTAGGATTCTTGTCTCCTTGCAACTGATATCAGCAACAAATCCACTTAATAATTGCTCTGACTCCTTTTGTATTTGCTAATAATAAACTGAAAGATTCTCAACCCACTATAACCAAGATGATTGGGTTTGTCTTCGGTTCCAAGTCGTAACTAGTTATGATTTGTGAATTTGGTGTACTGCACCAAACTCTAGTTTATCAGAAGAAATTTCTCCAGGTATGAATTCTGGAGTGAACTTCCTCTCTTATTGAGCCACTATTTTTAGATAAATCGATTAACGTGTGTATTCAACGATGAATAAAGGTTGACTACTGATAGGATCAAACACGGTGAAAGAAATTTACCTGTCAGTGAAAGTGAATCTACGTTTCTTAGGGGCTTTGACATTTGTCTTGTTCTTGGCAGCATCTGCATTCTTCTGAAGTGTGTTTCCAAGTTTTTCAGTGACGACCCATTCATTGGCTCGTCCTGCTTCCAGTAGGCCAATGAACGTTGCCTTAGTTCGGTGCAAAGACATCACATTCTCAAATAGAATCCAGTAAAACAGTAAGTGAATTGACCTGTAAGTTCAGGGGCATCTTTGTAAATAAACTTGCCTGATACAAAAAGAAGTGGCAGCAAAGAAAAAAGATAAACATGAACACACCTTGGAGTTCCTACAGAGTTTAAGATGGTAATAATGGAAGGAATATACACAGCTCCCCAAATTGGAACAGACACTTCAGGAACCAGAATGGTCAATGGAAGTACAACGCAGTAGAAGAAAAAGGTGACCATATGTGCTATGATCTTGCGAACGAAGAAAAAGCTGTAGATCACATACACCTTCTTCCAGAATTTCACTTTCTGAAATGTTCAAATAAATCGGTCAAATTCAGATATCTTGAACGTAATACGGACAAATGGCAATATCTGATACATTTCACTTGTAATTTTAATGGGCTATTGGATGCACTAACCTTATTTCTTACAATCTCCATAACCATTTTCCTGAAAAGATTAGCAGGACCGCAGGACCACCTATGCTGCTGGAACCGGAAAGCTTTGAAAGTACTAGGAAGTTCACTTTTCACCTACCAGAATAAAGAAAAATAAAATAATAATGGTAAGTCAATTAGCAATGGAAAAATAAGCTGTCCCTATGATAAATTTTGCTAATTTCAGAAACATCTAGGGTTGACAAACGTATAATAGAAACTATTGGCAACAGAGACAGGGTCTGCAGAATAAAACTACCGTTCTTCATGTGCATAAGGTCAGGAGCATTAGTAATTAGGTACCTGAAGGTCGCCAAGGTAAAGAAATTTCCAGCCCCTAAGACTTGCTCGGACAGCAAGGTCCATGTCCTCTACCGTAGTTCTGTCTTTCCACCCACCGGCCTCATTAATGGCAGCAATCCTCCATACACCAGCAGTCCCTATATTGAAACAATATCAAAGAGTTGTGACAATAATGTTCTGAAACTATCATGGCTGTGACTCTGACATGCCAAGTCTATAGCAGCATTACAGCGATAATTATTTGTTTTTAACCAATGTTTTCACTGTAAATGATAGAATAATCTAATTTAATAAGTCACTGTCACTAACATTCAACTAGCTATTAAGTTTGATTTGAACTGTTCAAGTTCAGATAAAAAAGTAAAATAAGAAAGTAAAGCAAACTTGGATACTATACCATTGAAACCGAAGAAAGCATGAGTAGCTGAGCCAACTTCTTGCTCCACGGTGAAGTGGTAATCTAACGACATCTCTTGCATTCTTGTCAGCAAGCACTCGTCTGCGTTCACTGCAATTTTCATTACCAAAACCGTATCATTATTATACCTTTAAATAAGCTATAAACATGATGGGATATGCTAAATCAATGACGTTTTAACTTCGGTTTTAAACAAGGTTTTGAACTTTTTGTTATTATAATTTCGGGGAGAGATAAAAGTTTCCAAAGTAAAAATCTGTGTGTATAGGTACAAATTAACCAAGTGTCGGCAATCAAAGCTCCGGTCCCACCAGTAAAGCTTTACCAGTTAAAAGGCCAAAAGCAGCACGTGATATGGAAGGGGAACTGAAGTCCGAAAATCACACTTTACCCTTCACATCCACCTTACTGTTATCTTTATTTCGCGGTGAAGTGAAACCCCAAAAAGATGACGGCCACGTGATCCGTACAAACGAACGCTTGGATAACGAGACCCCAGAAATTACATTTCTCTGTCTTTTTTTACATGAAAAAGACAAAACTATCTCGGATGATTAGCAAAGTTTCACGCTAATCATGCAAGGAAAATGGTCTGTCGGTTGACAAAAAGTCAGGACATTTACGCCATTTCCATCAACTATGACATAGATAAAACAAAAACAAAATTAACCTAAATTTCATTCTGTTAGTTAATTGAAAGACTAGTGAGATGGTACTACTCCTAATGTTGATTTCGGCACGTGGGCTCCATTACTCCGTGATGTACGGCTACTAAGCTACACCAAGTTTGTGATCAAGGGGTGGGTTGAAGTGAACATGAAACGGTTCCCACTTTCCACCCTATGAATGATACGTTTGGGTTTCAGATGGACCCCTGCGACGTCCCTCATGCACCAGCTCACCGTAAAAACCCTCTGTTAACATAGATATATACCTGTATATTTACGCAGTCCAATTACACCACCGACACTCCCTAAATAGAGAACGACTCTTACAGAATTATTGGGCTTAACTTTATTAAGGGTTTAAGTTTTACGTTAAAGAAATTTGGAAGGGTAATAAGAGAATTTAATGGCAAAAGCAATTGGACTCACCAAATCTCCAACGAGCCTGAACAAGGGCAATGTCAGGGTTGTGGACCAAGAAAGGAATGGCGCGCCTGAGGAAGTCAGGTTCAGGCTGGAAATCGGCATCAAAGATGCAAACAAACTCGCAGTGCTTCACGTAGCTTCTCTTCAGCCCTTCTTTTAAAGCACCAGCTTTGTAACCAACTCTGTTCTCTCTGATTTGGTACCTTATGTTCACTCCTTTACTTGCCCACCTCTGGCATTCCAGCTCCACCATTTGCTGCAAACGTATCATTTCATTCAAGAAAAATAGTTCAAAATCAGGAATTTGGCTTCTCTGATGATGTGAAATTGTATTTTGGATTTCTTGTGAATTATGACACAGACATAAATCCAAATACACCAGAAACCCACCAAGCCCAGAAAAAGTAGTCAATTTGGAATCTTTTACTTGAAAATGAGACATAGAACAGATAAATCATAAGGCATTCATAAAATGCCAAAGGAAGTAGAAAATGCATCACGAAGCAAACGAAATACCAGCATTAGTTTTTTGGTTTTTGTTTTCAGTACCTTGATGGCAGGGTCAGTTGAATCATCAAGGACTTGGATCACAAGACGATCCGCTGGCCAAGAAAGATTTGAAGCTGCACCGATAGAGAGCTTGTAAACCTGTTTTAGAAAGAAACAACCATTACAAAGCCAGAGCAAACAAAAGAGCGAAAGAAGAACAAGCATGCAACTTTGGACTAATCTCCACAACCCATAAATAAAATACCAAAGAGAAAAAGAAGCGACTAAAAGCAGAAAAAAGAACAGTCGAAGCCAAAAACTAGAAAAGAGAGCGACAGAGACCTCTCTCTCATTGAACATTGGGATTTGAATAAGAACCACCGGGAAGTTCGAGCTACCAGATTCCAAATCTTCTTGCAAGGCTTCCCATTTGTAACGTTTGTCGGGCTTTTTCCAGAAGAGCTTTACGAGGACAATCACAACGCCCATGTAAAGTCTCTCCATGAAGAGCATGAGAGCCATGGCTAAGCACACGTAGACCCCAAGTTTCAGGACGGGAACAATCAAAGGAGCTTTGATAAGGTCCCAGATGAGTGCCATATGACCTACAAGGTCGTCTCTTGACAGCTGAAATGTCTCAGGAATTATGATTTTCGGTGATACTTCAGCCATCTCTGTCTCTCTCTATCGCACAAGAACAGAGGAAAACAGAGGAATATAAGGGGAATGTATAAAAGCTAATCCAGAAGAAAAACAAGAACGCAACCCCCACAACAGTAATGTTCCCGTTATGTGCTTTTGGAACAATAACAATGCGGACAAAATGGAGTTGTCTTTCTTTAGGATTTCTTGTTATGTTGGAATAGACCCAAAAAAGAAGAGAGAGTTAGATAACAATGGTAAAAGCAAAATTCAATTCTCTCCCTCTCTTGAAAACCTCTTCTTCCACCGTCGCAAAGCCTCCTCTCTTGCTCGTAAATACGAAGCAGAGAGGGAATCGAAATGAGGCAAAGAGAGAGAGAGAGAGAGAGAGAGAGAGATGGAGGATGTGCAGGTTTTTTTGTGAGAGACAAGGGCAGTAGATATAGACAGGGGAAAGAAAGAGTGGTTTAATATTGTCAGTCCTGACCCCGTTGGCGTTTGGAATTTAATCCCTTCTGTTTTTTTTTGGTAAATAATCCCTTCTGTTTTTAACCTTCGTTAATACAGTCAAGTCCTAAAAACTTTACTAGTGGTTAATCTGACTTCAAATTATATATATGGGGTTGCGAAAGAGCAAGATTTCAGTAGTTTTAATGGAAAAGAAAAATCAGTGCGGATTACAAGGCTTAGCATCTACTCCTAACTAATTTTGACAATAAATGTATTTAATTACAGTTACCATATTAGAATATGAGGAATCACTTGTTTTGAGCAGAAGAGAGTTGGTGAATGTGTGGGGAAAACAAGTTATTATGAAACGTGATCAGTGATGACATGTTACTGAGAGGTGGTGGGGTGATGGCTGCAGCAGCTTTTGAAGCCCCTCTACTTACTACTAAGGTTAATCTCCAACACTCGTAATGTCTGCACCGACTGATTCCCGTAAAAGGTGGTGATGGTTATGTACGTACAAACAACTATTACACATTACACGGCGAATTGGTTTAACACAAATATTTCATAAGTCAAGTAGTTTAATTTAATTTTAAATTACTAATTTGCAAATTTATTGAATATTAATAATTATAAATTAATATAAAAATTAAAAAATATAATTAATAGTTCCTCTGCCATCTGCGACCGGCGTAACTCAAGTTGTTTGCTTTGCGGATCTGTTAACGAGAGCTGACAAGGGTGATATGATTATTCAGATCTGCGAAACAGTGTTGCAGCAGTATTTTCTGATCTGAATCCTTGACGGTTTTCAGATCTGCGTAACAACAGTATTTCTCTTTTGCTTTGCTTTGTCTGTGGGTTTTCAGATCTTCGTCGTAGGTCTTGCACTCTTTTGGGGTTCTGCAGTGGGTAAGAAGAGTAAGGCAGCTAAGCATGACTACCGCTGTCGATGCTTGCCCGCCACCGTCGGATGGCATAGGGGTGGACGAAGCAATTAAAAAAGTACAAAATACAGTCACAGATTCATTGGATAGCGATGATATCATGAAGGAGGCGGCTGTTGTCTCCCCTGTTGTTTCTTTCAGAGACAAACTTTTGGGCGAGGGCTCGACTCATTCTGTTGCAATCCCTCTGGCGGCGGGGGATGCGATTTCTATTGGCGAAGCAGATTACATAGCCACGGTCGAGAATGGGGTTCCATCTATTACCTTCTCGGACCGGATCA
>JANZLC010000008.1:7757759-7768387 GCA_026413385.1 Erythroxylum gracilipes | reverse complement strand
GAACATTAGTTATTACTTGAAAAGAAAAGAAATTGTTTTCTTTTATGGAGGTTAATATTTGTATAAATGTTTTTATTAGAAACCAATACTACTCACTGAGCTCGTTTAGCTCACCCTTTATTTTCTGTTTTTAAATAAAACCTCCCAGGTGCACGCTCAGGGGCTTCAGTAGCAGGGACTCCACCTCGCAGTAGTCAACTTCTTCAAGTGTTGTTGTGTAGGCATTTTTATTTTGCCTTGTACATATTTTTGAGAACTATTGCATATCTTTGAGCATGTTTTGGAAAGTACATTTGTATAAAGAATGGATGTGTATAAAGATTTTTAAATGGAATACATGACTTTGTTTTAGCTTTTCAAAGTTTACTGATGTAACTATTTGAGACTGCATATGAGTGAATTTGAAGTCCACAATTTGGAGTTGAGAAATTGATGTGATATTAGAAGTGTTTTGAACTTTCACAAGGACTTTGAAATTTTTGGGAGGTCAAAATACAGCCGTTGTGATGCCGAAAATTTTAATATAATAAAAAACAGAACTCCACTGTTTTCATTTCTTATTTTGAATTGAAGCTTTTCCTTAATAAGGGAAATAGGCTTAGCTTCACGGGAACTTTCTAGCCGACTAAGATGTCGACTGGAGAGTCACCGTGGAGTGTCCGATAGGTTGCCTAGTCGTTACAGGATAGGGGCTTGTCGTTTACCTACTTGTGAACATTGTCTAGTTGGTAAAATGACACAGAAGCTATTTGGAAAGGAACATGAGATTTCTATACACTACAATTAATTCATTTAGACATCGATGATCCAATGAATGTAAGGGTAATAAATAGTGTTATATACTTCATCACTTATACTTAGTATGATTATGTCTATTAAATTTCTCACAAATCATAAGCATTAAATTGATGATAAAATATATGAATTTAGTAGAGAATCAATTAGACATGAAAAATAAAAGCATTATGATCTAATCAAGGAAAAATACTTATTTGATAAGTTCAAGATGTGTGATGAAAAAAATACGATAGTTAACTATTCCACGAAACCTACAATATAATGGTATTACAAAAAGATGTAATAGAACACTACTAGAAACGATTAGATCCATAATGGAACAAACAAATCTACCAATCAAATATTAAAATGATGCATTAATATAACCACTTATGCACTTAATCGAGTACTTACAAAATCAGTTACAAACACTCTGTATGAGTTTTGGATAGGAAAAAACCTAACATGGAACATCTAAAACCATAATAATATGTTACCTACCTTTATAACCTCTCTCACATATATGGGAAACTAGACCTATAAGGGAAGAAAAGTATCTTTATTAGTTACTCTGAACATTCAAAAGGATACATGTTTATAGGTGAACAAGGTAATGAAGGAGTAACTAAATTTGAATTATTAGATGTCACGTTCTTAGAGAATGACTTTCCAAAGTACGGTGAAATAGGAAAAGACCTATTTCTATATGGAACTCTTGATCATCATGATTCCATTATTAAGAATCATAAAGGGGAAATTCATATAAGTGGGGGTAATCTAAACTTGAAGAATCAACTCAGCTATAATTAAAATTATAATCTATTGAAAGTTTACCTATCATATCTGATTTGAGTAAAAGTACTCAAGACGTTAACGAATTTGTTTCTTATGAACCACGTTTCCATTGAAGTAATCATGGTATGATTCCTTGACATCCTTTTGAAATAGAAGGGGAAATTCACATGGTTATCCCATAAGAAGATGATGAGCTAAGGAATATACATGATGCTTTTAATGGTCCTATTAAAGAAGAATGAATGAAAGTAAAAAAATTAGAAATGACTTCTTTAAGATCAAATCAAGTAAAAGACTTGGTTGATATCCCTAATGGGTGTAAAGCTATTGAGAACAAATGGTTTCTCAAAATAAAACAAAATACTGATTGTAGTATTGAAAAATACAAAGCATGCTTTGTGGCGAAAGGATATACACAATAGAAGGGAATCGATTATGATGAAATATTGTGAGGTTTGCTTCATTTTTTCTAATCTTGGCTATAATATCCAGTTTGGATCTTAAATTACATCAAATGTATATAAAGACTACTTTTATAAATGAAAAATTAGAAGAAGACATCTATATGGAACAACCTATAGGTTTCATAAAGACAGGCCAAGAACATAAAGTGTATCAGTTATTGAAATCAATTTATGGTCTAAAGTAGTCTTCAAGGAAGTTATATATAAATTATCATGATGTAATCATTTTATATAATTTTCGTATTCTTGATGAAGACCATTGTGTATATATTAAGAGATCTAAAGATAAATTTACAATTTTATCTTTATATGTGTTAAGCAAATCAAAGATTGGTTATCATTTGAATTTGGGATGAAAGACATGGGTGAAATTGTATACATTTTTGGAGTTAAGATTTTAAACAACTTATTTTCAAAGGATTTTAGAATGATTTCGTTTACAAGATTGCAAACTAATAGATAATCCTATTACTAAAGGTGAAGGTCTCAGTAAGAAGTTTTGCCCATCTATGACACAAGAAAGGGTACAAATGAAAAAAAATCCCTATTCCAGTGTAGTTGGAAGTCCCATGTATGGGATGATGTGTATAAGGTCAGGTATTTGTTATGCCATTAGGATGGTGAGCAGATATTATTCAAATCCAGGACAAGCACATTGGAAAGTAGTAACAAGAATATTGAGGTATCTAAAGGGTTCTACTGATTATACATTGTGTTATCATGGCAACGACCTACATATACAAAGGTATATAGATGCAAATTAGGGAGGAGATCTAGGTGAGAGAAAATTTACCTCTAGATATCTTACTTAAAAATGGTGCCATATCTTAGAAAAGTAAGAAAAATCATGTGTTGCTTTATCCATAATGGAAGTTTAATTTAATGCATTTTCAGTAGCAGTATAAGAAGCCATATGGCTTAGATGATGCTTGTTAATTTAAGGGTTACTCAAAGTGAGACTGATTTAATAACAATCAACTGTGACAATCAAGCCACAATTTCTTATATAAAAACCCCAAATTTTATTGTAAAACCAAGCATATAGATACTAAATACAATTATGTGAGATATTTAGTTGCATGAGGAGAAGTGAACATGAAATAACATAAGATATGGTGGCAGACCCAATAATAAAAGCAATTTCCTGAGATATGTACATTAGGCATATGAAGTCACTAGGTTTATATAGACATTGAAATGTAATTGATTAACATTTCTTCATGTATGTTAATTTAATGTATTGTCATGTACATATATATATATAAGTTGACAAAGTAAACAATAGACATGTGAACTTAGGGTATACATTAAGTATGTATAAACCAACATTTGTATATTATTGTATTTATAAAAGACATTTGCTCCAAATTAATAAGAGTTAATATCGTAGCATATGACTCTTACCATTGTGAAAATATAACTATAAAAAGGATTAATGTAAGTCAAAAGATCTTGATTTACATTGTATGAGACCCTAAATATTATTAAGTGAACCTCTTAATGAATCCTTAGGACTCTTGTCTAATTCTTAAAAATTAAATTTAAGGTTTACTACTTTAGAATGTTATTGGAAGATTATGTTTCATATATCTTATGTGACAATTGTGAGAAAGCAAAATAAACTCAATTTAAGAGAATTAAGAACATAAGAAGGTCATTTTATGATTGTTAACTCACATAAGAAAATTTGGTATTTAAAAGGTGGCTGCCAATTCTGAGTAAGAAAATTGAATACATTTATGATGTGATGAAATAAATAAGATTAAATGAGATTGAAATGCGAGATATGACCTATGGTATACCATACAAAATCTACTCAAACATTGATTCATTAATCGAGATGTCATATACTCATGATAAATGACTATGAGCTCTCATTGTATGTTGGCCACTTGGATTATTGGATACGTATGAGAACATGTAGAAATTATTAATTAAACTCATGAGTGGAAGATGATAATAAAAAGGACACACTTAATGAGTTTAACAAGTGTGACCCTTCATTATCATTAATTGTTAAAATGAAGTTAATGACATTATCTATAAATAATAGATAATGATCAATTGATAAGGTTGATATTAATCTTCTAAAACATACAAGTAAACAAAAAGAGATAATTTTGCTAGAAGGAAACAAGTTTCTTTGAGAAGTCTTTTAACATGTGGAATACAATCAAATCCTAATAAGTAGTTTGATTAATGATGCATGTGTTTAAAAGATCATATATTTATCTATTTTTTAGATAATTTATTCTTACTTATTTTATAGTTTAAATAAGGGTAAATTACAAAAAATGCTCAAACTTATCTTAATTTTGCAATACTAACCCAAAAATTTTAAAAGTGACACTAAAATATTCAAACTTTCAATTTGTTTGAAAAATAGCCTAATGTTAAGTTCTTTGTTAACATCATATACGTGGCTTATCACGTCAGAGTCTTCTACTTCCCATATGACTATCACATGTCCACTATTTATCCAATTAATTATTAATTATTTTATTTAAATTTAAAAGTTAATTTTCTTTTTTCCCCAATAACCCATTTGCTTAAATACTTGAGCTAGAAACTGTTCTTCCTTTTACTGTAGCCCCTGTTCACCTTCATTAGTGGAGTAATTATATCATATACTCTCCAAGATCCATTGTTTTTATCCTTTCAGGGGGATTTTTGTTTAGCTCCTCATATGATAAATCAATATGGGTATAGTCTTTGTAGGTAAGTACTATAAAGGTAAAAGATGTAAACACATATTTAAAGGTCATCAACACAAAGTTATAGCTATGATTTATGCAGATGAAGAACAACCATTATGCATCAGTGGAGATAATGGAAAAGGCATATTTCTTTGGAACATCAGCTATACAAGAATCGTTGAAAAAATGTGTGAACAAAAAATTGGCGATATAGTAGTATACATGCCCTAACCACAACTAGGAATGGTCATGTCTATACTGGTAATGGAGATCAGCTAGTTAAGATATGATCAATGTAGATAATTCCTCCCATTTT
Organism: Erythroxylum gracilipes; assembly: GCA_026413385.1. Lineage (NCBI taxonomy): Eukaryota > Viridiplantae > Streptophyta > Magnoliopsida > Malpighiales > Erythroxylaceae > Erythroxylum > Erythroxylum gracilipes. Next base: position 7,763,339 of record JANZLC010000008.1, on the reverse strand, counting down.
CACCATTTGACATGCTTTTCACATCTACATGAATCTACTAGGAGTATGAAATTCTCTTACTTTTTATTTATACTTCTCAGGATGGAACCTTAATTTCCAAAATGAAAGGTCTTAAATGAATAGTCTCCTTATTGATAGCATATGGTAGGGTTCTCTACAACGAGATTCAAATGGAACTATCCATCTTAAGATTCTAAGTGACCACAATCTTCTGACTGTGTTAGAAGAAGATATGTCAAGTTCTATGACCTTTATTTTGTCTCTAGCTAAGACAACGATAAACCGAAGAACAACTTTTAGGAAAATTAGGTTTTAAAATTTAGTAAAATAATTAATAATTAGTTAGATCAATAATAGAGATATGACAATCACGTAATAAGTACAAAAATCTAATGTGGTAAGTAACATCAATGACATTAAAAAAAGTTTAACGGTGATATATTTTCACAACAAATTAAGAGTTCAAGTATTTTAGCTCACATTTCAAAGTTTGAGATAATATTACATAATATTTTTGTTATTTACCCTTCAAATAATTTTAAAATAGTTTATATTCTTTAAAACTTTTGAAAAATTTTCTTATTCAATAAAATTTTTAATTTTTCTAAATATTAAAAAAAATTAAAAAATTACAATTTTTTCCAGTTACCCTACATTCTACCATGCACACCCATTAAAAAATTAATAGATGTTTTCGAGTAACCTTATTGTAATGAAAAGTTATGAGTTTCATATTGTACCAGCCGGTACTAACCATCGATGCTAGAGAGTTCGCTTGGTACTAACCGATATTTAAAATACCAACTAAATAATGGGTGGTACCGTAAACTTCAAAATTTCAAGGACTTGATTGAAAAAAAGAATGTTTTAAACTCCACAATCGTCATTACTCCCCAGCTCGCCTAGATAGATCAGAATCATTATATTAAGATTTTGAATTTTATGGATTTAGATTCAAACTTGACTCGACCTACCCACTTGTTGAACTGCACCTCTAGATCTCCATAGAGGATTTAGCTCAGTGAAGGTTACAAAAATTGCAACAATTTTTGTGAAATTGTGAAGTCGTGAATTATGGAAATTGATTATGGAATTTTGCAATTGTGTTGATCACTTGATTAGTTAATTTTTAATTTGAATATTGAATTGTGCACTTGTGACTTTGTGTTATGTAGTAATTTTGTATGTTGAATTATTGGTTCTTGGTAAATTGTGTTGAATTAAATTTAATTTTGTAATGTAAAGTGTATGTTGATTGTGGAGTTAACTTGAGTCAGAACTAAGAATATTAATTAAAATTGGTAAATGAAAGATTGTTAAATTAAAGTTAGGAATTATGTTGATTAAAATGAGTTAAAAGACAACATATTGATAAGCATTACAATTTGAATTATATAAGCAAGAAAAAAGGATTAATTTATAATTGAATAATGTGATTACATAAAATAAGTTGTAAATTTATAGTTGTGAGTTATGGTTAAAATTGAATAGGTTATAGTTGTGAGTTTATGTCTTTAGTTTATGATTGAATGATGTAATCATACAAATGAGTTATATTATATAAGATGTATATGTGTATTATGCATTGGGTATGTTGAATACTTAAATTGTTAGTTTTTGACTTATTGGTGAATTGTGTTGAATGAAATTGAATTGTGTACTGTATATTAAGTCTTTATTATGGAGTTGACTTAAGTACAAAACTAATAATGTTGATTAAAACGAGTGAATGAAAGATTGTTAAATTAAAGTTGGGAATTAAGATTTTAGTAACAATGTTTATTAAAATTAGTTAAGAAAAATAAATATAAGCATTACAATATCCAAATTGAATAAGTAAAAAAATATATTAGTTTATAGTTAAATTATGAGATTACATAAAGTAAGTTGTAAACTTATAATTATGAGTTATAGTTGAAGTTGAATATGTTATAGTTGTGAGTGTATGTCTTTAGTTTATGGTTGAATGATGTAATCATATAAAATGAGTTATAGATGTAGATGTGAATTGTGTAATTGTGTCTGTTGAATACTTGAATTGTTGGTTTTTGACTTATTGTTGAGTTGTGTTGGATGAAATGATGTAATCATACAAAATGAGTTATATTATAGATAATATATTTATGTATTATGTAAATGTGTATATTGAATACTTGAATTATTGGTTTTTGATTTATTGGCGAATTGTGTATAATGTAATCATAAAAATGAGTTATATTATATAAGATGTATACATGTATTGCATAATTGTGTATTTTGAACACTTAAATTGTTGTTTTTTTGGCTTATTGGTGAATTGTGTTGGATGAAATTAAATTTTGTGTGATGTCATCACACAAAATGAGTTATATTATATAAGATATATATGTGTTTTGTGTAATTGTGTATAACATGTATGTGCTTTTATGTTATTTTAGACTTTTGAGTTAAATAATACATATTTTATGATAGTAGTTGATAATAAAATTATATGTTTGTTATTTTGATATGAAGTTATTAAGATAATTTGGTATATGTCTTCAATTATTTTTACAGATAAACGGAAGGAAGTTCAAGTATTCCAAATAATTCAACTACTTCAAGAAGATACAATGATCTAGCTTAGGTTCATGCTGGGTTGGTTTTAGGAATGAAGAACCATATAATTTGTTTCTTTTGTAATAAGCATTTGAAAGGTGAAGGAATCACCATATTAAAGAAGCATTTATCTGTCAAAGGTGATGTGGAGCCTTATAAAAAAGTGAGTTGTGATATGAAATAACAAATGAAAACTTTACTTGAAGATTATTAGCATCAAAAAAATAAATGGCAAAGATTGAATAACAAAATTGGTAGTGGAAGTTTGTTTGTTGGTGTTCAGGATAATAGTGAGAATGTTGAAGGTGACAGTATACCTGCCCAACAAAAAGTGAATGTTACCTGGTGTTAGGAAAAGAAGAAGACACGTGTCTAATTTTTTACACCACAAACAACTCCTTAAGTTTAGTCTTCAATTCGTAGTGTCCTACAATCAAGAGAAGTGACTCATAATGTGGATATGACAATGGTTAGATGGTGATATGATTCAGGTATAACATTCAATGCTTCTCAGTCTTATTATTATCAGCTTATGGTAGGTGCAATTGCCTTTTACGATCCAGGACACAAAGTCCCTTCAATTGATGATTACAAATGTAAACTTTTAAGTAGTTCTATTTATGAAATTAAAAGTTATTTGGATAAAGGAAGAATGACTTGAGCTACTTTTGGGTATTCAGTTATGTATAATGGTTGGACAAATAAGAGACATGAACCTATTATTAATTTTTTATTTTATTATGCAAAGCACATAATATTTTTTATGTCTATCAATGCATCTAGCTTTGTTAGGAATTCTAGTAATCTATTTGAAATATTTTATGAAATTCTGAATGAAGTTGGGCTATAAAATATTGTTCAGTTCATTAATGAAAATCATTCCACTTATAAAGCAGCTGAAAGAAGATTGGAAAGTAAGTATAATTATTTTTATTGGACTCCTTATGTTACACATTGCATTGAAGAGACTCTGCGGAAAGCAAAAAAAGTGACCAAGTTCATCTACAATCGTGCATGAGTTTTGAATTTAATGAGAAAAGAATTTACCAATTGTAGTGATTTGTGTCGTCCTTCTGTTATAAGATTTGTAACAAAAAATTTTATCACTTTAGTGTTTTATTATGATAAAGACAGAGTTGAGAGAAATGTTTACAAGTGATAAGTGAGTTGTATCTCAACATGCTAGGTATAATGTTAGATTGGAAGTTTATAGAATTATACTTGAAGATACTGAATTTTGGTCCCAATGTTAATTTTTCATCCGAATTTGTGAGCCTTTGGTGAGGTTATTTTGTTTGACTGATAGTGATGAGAAGACAATAATGAGTTATTTTTACAATGCCATAGAAAGAGCGAAGGAAGTAATCAAGGCCAATATGAAAAATAAGCTTTCTTGTACACACCTTATCTTACTGTCATCAATGAGAGATGAGAAAGACAACTTTACTCTAAGTTGTTTACAGCTGGGACATTTTTGAATCCTAATGTCTATTTTAAACTAAGTTTTACAAAGAAAACTAAAGTTTACAGCAAAATACTCTTAACTATTATAATAATTATTTCCTATGAGATGATATAAGATCTCTTAGCTCACGAATGGAGATTCACAAGAAGGCTTTTGATGATTTTAGGATGTCAATTGTTATTCGTCAAAGAGACAAACTTAAATTATGTATATATTATTTTCACTTTTGTTACTTATAGAAAATTAATCATCACTTTTTTTTATTTATAACGTTACTTTTATTGTCTTATGATTTATAATTTCTTAGTAAGACCAATTGAAAATGATGTTCTAGAATTGCAAAGGTTTGCAATTCAAATTCTAAGTTAATGTGTGAGTGCAATAGGATATGAAAGGAATTGGAGCAAATTTGAATTCATTCATTTGAAGAAGAGGAATATATTGGAGCTCAAAAGATTGAATGACTTAATCTTTGTTCGATACAATCTAAAGATTCAAGAAATGTATATTATTATCATTATTAAGTTAGATATAATTTCTTATAATTTTTAATAATTTAATTTTATTACGTATTAGGACTCTTAATAAAACAAGTAGTTTAATAGATCCAATTTGCATTGATAATATCGATCTTTTGACAGATTGAGTTTATGAGGAACTAAGTTTGATAGATGAGAGTGACTTGGAAGATAATCTTATATGAGAAAATATTGACATGTCATCTAGTGTAATAAATTTGAATGATGATGATGATGAGACTCCTTTTAATAATGAGAATTTTGTACCAAATGAGAATTAGAGTTAATGCAGTTATAGCAAGCATTCGATTGAATGAAATCAATGCATTTATGACGAGTATTCGATTGAATGAAGTTCCAAATTTTTGCTTCTCCTTTTTAAAATTTCAGTTATATTTGATGTATATTAAATTCTATATATGCAATATAATTGTAAATAATTTTATTTCAGGTTTCACCTCTAGTTGATTCTTTAGCATGAACTTTTGATGTAAATTGTAATTGGTAGAGAGTAATGAATATTTATTATTCTTTTTATTTGATGTTTGATGTAATTATTATTTATTCTATGATAAAATTGTAATATTTTAAATAGTTTATAATGTTCGTAATCTTATATTTGTATGATGATTAAATGATTTTTTATACTAATTGTGGTTATTATGTATATGTGAAATATGTGAAAAATAATGTTAACAAAAATAAATAAATTGTTATTATTTTAAAATTTTATTATTATAATTTTAAAAAATGTAAAATTATAAAATACACAGTACAATATATTAAAAGACTATTTTATAATTCTAAAAATTTCAGAAACTATTTAAAATTATATTTAATTAACCGATACTGATATAATACCATATTATCGGTGATGCAACGGAGCAGCATGGGGTTTTGCTTACCCAACCGAACTGATCACAGTGCCCCAGCACAGGTGTTTTGCTCCTTTTCTTATCTGGTTTATAATGTTTTATATGGACTTTACGACTTTTGTTTGGAATTGTCAAGGATGTGGCA
>JANZLC010000008.1:7747521-7757659 GCA_026413385.1 Erythroxylum gracilipes | reverse complement strand
CATATGCAATTTTAGTTTGGTATTATTTGTGATAATGATAATAATCGTCTAAAAAGTCTTTGCATTGAAAGAAGTGGTTGATGACGATAAACTCCATAAGCATGCCAAGTATCCACCAGATAGTCCTTGTATGAATCCTCATTTACTTGCAATTGATCTCTTCTTTCCATAAAAATCCACTCCAATTTTCGCCATGTAACAACTGCATAATTGGCCTCCCCACCTTAGAGATGTTATCCCCTTGAGTGTTCCAATGTAAAAACCGAATACAATGTTGTAATAACAAATGATTATAATAATAACCCCAGAATCAAAAAGAGGAAATTAGAATGGATATACTTAAAAAATAATAATTTCTGGTTTTTCTCTCATTAATAAAAACTTCGGCGAGGACTCAAACTTCTTTTTAAATGCACTTTTGACCACATCCATGAACTATATAACTTAGATAAAGGATTCGGGGCTATCCTTTTGGGTGTAATGGATGACTTCCATATGAATGAAGTTATTCTACATGAAAAAGTCAAGAGAAAAGTAACTCAAATTTAGTATAAGTCTTATCTTATTTCTTTTCCATTCACTTTTTCATTCCGCCTAAGAGCAGCCATACATGTCTAAAATAATCATGTATTTTAGTAATTAATGCTGTCCACACTTGTTTGCATGAAGCCAATGCAAAGTAGTTGATTGACTACCCTTTAATCAACCTGTTTTGTCTCTGTTGAGGACATAGTTGCAAGATCTTGGATTTTGTTTTAATGCCATTTGTTCTTTTGTATCTAAAAAACTCTAATCTCTGTCATTTATTTCTCTTATTGGTAAACACATGCTTACTTTTTCTACGTGTCCGGTTCTTTTTTTCTCATTGAAATTCACAATCGTGCCACTCATAGTGCCTTTTAAGTATTCTTATTTTTTGCGCAAAGTCTATATTCCTCCTCTATAAATGAGCATGTTAGTCCTTAATTAATTGTTTCTTTCCAGTTGTAGTAAAGCAAAAATGAATATCCCATGCTTGCCGTGATTTAAGCCTAAAAAATTTATAAAGTGTTAACGAGTCAAAGATTTTGTAGATATACCAGACTTAAGACACAGTTAGCTTATACAACATCTCATTAATCCATTCCCTGAACTTCTGCGAAATTCATTAGATGCTTTTGTTGTAATATGGTTCTATAATTATGCTTTTTGGTAGAATAGAGAAAAGATGTTTAACTTAAGAGATATGAGATATTTATTTTACTAAGGTGCATGATTCTTTATTTCAGTGAGTGACACCAAACTTAAAGGAGTTTAATTCTGTAGTCTCAATTGTAGTGCGAGCCTTTCAACATACAGAATTAGCATTTACTAAAAGCAAATACCTTGTATAGTACCACACAAATCGAATGTGCCTAATTCAAATGCCCAATAAGTTCCCCAAGACAAAAGATCCCTTTAAAGTAGGGAGTAACGAACAACAGGCTTATTTAATGTCACAACAAGGACAACATTGTGACAGGGAAAGAATCGCCGATAGATTTGATTAGTTTCCATTTCTTAAACATAACCTATTAAGCATATGCCCCCACCATTGGATTAAACTGAACATACTGCAAAAAAGAAAAAAAGATATTTCTGTACAGTTAATTAGTGGGGTTAATCTAAAAGTGAAAAAGAACAATTAGCAAATCAGCTTATCAAGAATGACGACTCACAAGAGAAATTGTTTGTTCGCTCCTACATTTCAAGTGTTTCAATGTTGGAGAATATATGGCATGTAATGTCGTAACGACACCAACTACACTTGGCCTATGAAGCTCTAGCAATGCTAATGTCCTGAAGCACTGGCTATTGTTGTTAATAAGAAGCCAATCAAGTTCTTAAAATGAACAATTGTGCTATTCTATTATTTATTACATAAGCTAAAATCTCAATTGTAATATCATACTATAAACAATATGCTCATGAGGTGCCCCATGCCAATCGCAAGGAGAAGAAAATCAAGAAGCTCGAGGAATCATGACTATTTTCTTTTATTTTGGTTATCCTATCCTATTATTGATTCAGTACATCTCTTGCAATCTTAGGCATGATATTAGGACTTGTATCAGTGTTACTTTTCAAAGAAATTAAACAGCAACTACCTTAATCACCTCTACGAGTTGAGAGCACATAAGCAAGTGCCCATGTTTTGCAGGCTTTAGACGTGGATCCTATTTTATCATCAATGATTCCAAAGCATCTTTTTCTTATAACGAGCCCTTTAAAGCCGCTCAACTGCTCTACTAGCACACATATGGAGCACTTTATTTTCACTCTCAAATATTTCTAGAGTGGCTTTCCGGGCCCGAGTTACAGATTTATCTTTGGTTTGACCTTTTCCAGTATATCGGGGGTTTAATATATAATCTGCAGCTTGAATAGATGGGAAACAGTACATTCCTTCTATTCTTAATCAGTCATTTCAACTTATTCAACACACTGTGATCAGTTGCTTAATTCTCAATGCTTCAAGAGCTTACTCAGTAGCAATAACAGATTTTTTGATAACAACAATCAACCTTATAACTTTAACAATAAATTGGCTTTTTTCCAAGAAATCGTCACCTAGAATGGTAGATTCAACAGTTAGAACATTGTCTCTTATATTATTCTTTATTTTCCACTCTTCATTGTCAGCTGACTTCTTAAGTCCATGCCTCATTTGAAAGCTCTAGGAAGAAACAAATAAGAAGGTGAAAACTTAGCAATGATGGTATCGGAAATTTCTTTCAGGTTTTGAATATAAAGACATGAAGTATTATGACTTACCTCAATTTCCTTAGCACACAGGATGATAGGCCATTTGAGTTCAACAATTTCTTTCATCGTTATAAGGATTTAGTGTGACATACATGGAGACCAAAATATGTTGGAGAATTTTGACGATGCATTGGATCCTAGAGGATTTACAGCCATCACCTAAACTTGAGATGATCCAAAGAACATTTGTTGGATGAACTTCAATAATGCGTCGCACGGTACACACTCAAGCCTTGATTTTCATCATTACTATTACTATCTGTTAGTGATATAGTTTACCTCATTCAAACTTCTTATCCTCATCCTGTACATGATATATTTTTGTTTATGTTAAACTCTTCTTTATCTTGTAAATAGCTAATTAGATAGATTCAAACTAGTAGTTTAGTGTTATTCAGATGTTCTTATACTTGTATATATATATTTCACTATTGCAATACAAAGTGTAGGATTCTTGTCTTTTTGCAATCACATGGTATTAAAGCCATGAACACCTCTAAAACATAGAACCAGCTTGTCATGGAAAATCAGTCTTCTCCCATCCCGACCAATATCCATCATGTCTTCTCTGTAAAATTGACCATCAAAAACTATTTATCCTGGAAAACTCAATTCTCTCTACTATTAAAGTACAAAAAACTTAATATGTTCATTGATAGAACATGTCCAGCACCACCTAAAACTATTTCATCCTCACCAATCCCTCTTAGTTAGTTTCGAATCCTGCCTATGAAGAGTGGTTTAGCAAAGATCAGATGCTTCTTTCATAGCTTCTATCTTCTCTCATTGAGGAAGTTTTTCCCTATATCATCTGTCTTGATTCCTCTTTGCTATTTGGCAAGCCTTAGCTCACATGTTTAGAGCAGTCTCTCAAAACAGGCAACTGTAACTCAACATTGAGTTACAAGAACTCAAGAAAAATGATTTATCTATTTCCTAATATCTTCACAAAGCCAAAAGTCTCTCTGACCAATTGAGTCTTGCAAGAAGAACACTCACAACAGTAGAGTTCAATGCTATTGTCTACCGTAACATTGGTAGTGAATATCATGGCATCATCACCACCCTCAACAAAATAGAAATTTAAGACAAAAACAAAATCTGGGCTTCACATTACTGTAGCACTGTTGGCAAAGAACTCTGTTATTTTGATGCCATCATGCACCTCCATTTGCATAGAAGTTGACCTCGAGTTCTTGTCGGCATAACCTAACTCACAATCATGTAAATAAAGTGAAAGATCTACAATATTAAATGTAGAAGAAATGTTACCCATCCATGATGGTAGCTCAATAACATAGGCATTGCCATTAATTTTCTTTTTAATCTTGAATGGACCATATTTCTTCTGTTAAAGCTGATGACTGCCCCTAACAATTCTATTCTTACTCAAGAACACCATGACTCCATCTCCAACATCAAACAATTGTACTCTCCTTTGTGGATTAACATAGGCTTTATGCCTTGCATTTGCTTTCTCAATTTTTTTTCTTCGCCTCCACTTGCATTTCTTAAGCCTCTTTAGCTAACTTCTCAGCACCAAAAGAAAAATTAGAAGATTTTGGTAATTTCATAAGATCAAGAGCATGATTTGGTTCCTTAGTATAAACACCTGCAAATGGAGAACGACTAAGGCCACTATAAACATCATTTTTGTAGGCAAATTCAGCTTGTGCAATTAGAAAATCCCAACTTTTTGGCTTGTCACGACATATACATCTTACCAAATTTTCCAAAGTTCGATTTGTGACCTCTGTCTGGCTATCGGTTTGTGGTTAAGCTGTGCTACTAAATTTAAGAGTAGAATAAAATAATCCCCACAAAGTTTTTCCAAAAATGACTCAAAAATTTAGTGTCATGATCAGAAGTAATTGATTTAGGAATACCATGAAGTCTCACCACTTCTCTAAAAAAGAGCTTTGCAATTACAGTAGCATATGTTGTCTTTTTACAAGGTAGAAAATATGTCATTTTTGCAAATCAATCAACCATTAGAAAGATATAATCAATACCTCTTTATGTTCTTGGCAATCCTAACACAAAGTCCATATACAAATCTTCCCAAATAGCATTAAGAATTGGTAATGGCATGTACAAACCAGCATTAGAAGCATGTCCCTTATAAGCCTGGCAAGTTGTACACCTTTTTATAATCGAAATAATATCCTTTCTCATCTTTGGCCAATAGTACCTCTTCTTTACTTCTTCAAGAGTTTTGTCTTTGCCAAGATGACCAGTTAAGCCTCTACTATGTAATTCTCTAATCACCTTCTCTCTAAGTGACATCTTTGGAAGACAAAGTTGGTTTCCTTTCATCAAAAATCCATCATGCACATAAAATAATCATGGGTTATTTTTTTCTAAACACAAATTCCATACTTCCTTGAAGTCTCCATCATCCATGTATAATTCTTTTAAATATTCAAGACCCTCCACTTTTATACTCAAGGTCTTAATCATGGCAACTCTTCTACTTGACGCATTAGCCACAATATTTTTATTTCCAGATTTATAAACCAGTTTGTATGGAAATTTATCAACAAAAGTTGACCACCTAACATGCATCTTTATTCTCAATTTCTTCTGACTTCCTAAATACTTTAAGGCTTGATGGTCTTTATATAAAATAAATTCTTTCCTAATCAAATAATGTTCCCAAATCTTCAAAGCTCTCACAATAGCATAAAATTCTTTATCATATGTAGCTCATTTTTGTCTTGCATCATACAACTTCTCACTAAAGAAAGCAATGGGCCTCTTTTCCTGAGACAATACAGCTCCTATCCCAACTCCACTAGCATCACATTCCACTTCAAGTAATTTATCAAATAGGGTAGAGCTAAAATAGGTGTTGTGCACAACTTCTCTTTGATAAGTGCAAAACTTTGCTCTTGTTCTTCTCCCCATTTGAACCTTCCCTTTTTTAAGTACTCAGTAATAGGAGCCACAATGCTGCTGAAATTTATGATAAAACGCTTGTAAAATGTTGCAAGTCAATGGAAGCTTCTTACATCCCAAACATTTTTAGGTATAAGTCATTCCCTAATAGCCTCTCATCATCAACTTTCACGCCATCCTTCCCTACGACAAAACCGAGGAACAACAAACTTTCAGCCATGAAAATACACTTCTTTAAGTTGAGATATAATTTATTTCCCTTAATACTTTAAACACACTTCTCAAGTGATCAAAGTGCTATACTTTTGACCTGCTATAAATAAGGATGTCATCAAAATATACCACCACAAACTTGCCTATAAAAGGCCTGAGAACTTGATTCATTAACCTTATGAAAGTGCTAGGGGCATTGGTTAGCCCAAAAGGCATCACCAACCACTCAAATAATCCATCTCTAGTTTTGAAAGCAGTCTTCCACTCATCTCTCAACCTAATTTGAATTTGGTGATAGCTACTTCTAAGATCAATTTTAGAAAAATAATTACTGCCCTATTAAACTGATCCAACATATCATCCAACCTTGGTATAGGAAATTTATACCCGATAGTAATTTTATTGATCACTCAACTATCCACACATATCCTCCAACTACCATCTTTCTTAGGCGTTAGTAAAGCAGGAACAACACATAGACTCAGGCTCTCTTTAATATACCCCTTTCTAGTAAACTCCTCCACTTTCTCCCTCAAAATCTCATTCTCCTTTTGACTCATTCAGTAATGAGGTAGGTTAGGCAAACTATCCCCAGGAACTAAGTCAATTTGTGTTAGATATCTCTCATAAGAGGTAATTCATTGGGTAATTCATCAGGCATTATCTCTGTAAATTCCTCTATAATGGGTTATACCTCTAAGGGAATTTTGCTTTCTTCCTTCTCACTCTCTTCTTCCTTTTTTACTATTAATAAGTGTAGCTCCCTTGTTTCTTTCATTTCATTCACAAAGCTTCCCTTGTTATTCTCTACTTCTAATAATGAATTCTTTCCCTCATTTGGCTTTGATTTCTTTTTTCCACCTATAGGTACCAAATTATACCTTACTCCATCTTTCAAAAATCGAAACATATTCTCCCTACCAGAGTGAGATGCATCAACATCATATTCTCATGGTCTCAATAATGTTCATCCGAGTATTTACCGATAGGTAATGGTACCTTACATTTTTCTGTGACGTGAATATCACCCACATTTGTGATCCATGCAATATTGGAAGGGTCAGGATGGTGTTCGGTTGGTAGCTTCAATTTTTATACTGTTGATTTGCTAATGATGTTCTTTTGACTTCCCCCATCAATGATCAGTTCACAAAGTTGACCTTCTACCATGCATCTAGTGCAAAATAATTTATGTCTTTACACATTTTCATGTTCTTTCCTGGAAATCATCAACCTCCTAATGACACCCACAAAAGCATCTTCTTTATACAAGTTATCATCTTCTTCTCCATTAGGTCTGCATTCTTCTTCCTTATATACTTCTTCAGTTTGCTCTATTGTATTAATAAATTTTCTTCTTGAACACTCATTAGAATGATTACCAGGTTCTCCACATTTAAAACACTTGAAAGAAGTAGGTTTCACAGGAATTGAGGTGGTTTGCTTGCTTGAATTTTCATTACTATAATTATTTCCCTTCATGCAGGTACCTCGCGTATGAGTGGAGTTTATAACTTCCTTTCCCTTTTCACTCGTTGGTCGTTCGTTGTTCCATGTTTTTCTTTTCTCTCTTGATTTTCGATTAATCAACATCTCAGCTCTTATAGCAAAATTCCTTGCATCATGAACATTCAAAACCATCTAAATACTAATTTTTTCTCTGATTGTTGGTTCCAAGCCTCTCAACCCTGTTGTGGTTCACTTTCTACCAAATTATTCCTAGTTGGCAATCTTAAAAATTATGTTGTATATTCATGGATGCTCTTTCTTCCCTGTACGTAGTTTTGATAAGCATCGAACAAATATTGCTCATAATCTGGAGGTAAGAATCTTCTTCTTAATAGTTGTTTCATCCTTTCCCAAGAAGACACAAGAGCTCGCCCTCCTCTTTTCCTATTGTCTTTCAATTGAGTCCACCATACTGAAACTCCTCCCTTTAGCCTATAAGCAACCAATTTTACCTACCTCTCTTCTGGAATTTCTGTGTAGTCAAAGAACCCATCTACTTCTTCTAACCAATCTAGGAAGCCCTCTATATGAAGGTCACCACTAAAGAATGGAATATCTACCTTCAATTTGTATTCATGGTCACCTCCTTTTTGCCAACGATGATCCTCTCTTTGTATAATTTCTTCGTCATCAATGAAGTCTTCAATTCTCATGGCAGGTTGGAATTCGAGGTTGTTGTGCAGGGGCAACTTCTCTGGCAGCTTGATCCCCAATTCTTTGGTTATTATCACCTTGCAACAAAGTTTGCAACTGTCTACTGATTGTGGTCAACTGATGTTCAATGTTGTGAATAGACATCCCGTGTTCTTCGAGCTTTCTCCAAATAGTAGGTAATCCCTAATCATTGTCACTAGGATTATTGGCCATTTTCATATTGAACAAGTTTCGTAAGATTTAAGGCTCTAATAATACCTGACGCAGCACAAAAGTGAAATTAACAACACAATTCCAAAACCTATAATTGAAACTGATTGAAAGAGTCAAGTTTTATAGAATGAAAAATATCGAATAAAAGTCTCCAATAAACATCACCAAAACCAAGTATTTATAGTCCTAAACATGTCCCAAAAATCAAGAAATAACATAGTTATTCTACCAACTCAAAAGTCCTAAAAAATAGAAATCTAAGACAAAAACAAAATCTCGACTTCACGTCACTACAACGCCACTGGCAAAGAACTCTGTTATTTTGATGCCCCATCAATGTCCTGGTGAGTTCGCCAAAATGTTTGAGTTATGCTTCCTTCAATATTGAAATTAATATAATCTAAAACAACATCACCCAATTAGACAAGACCATGATTGCACTCTAACATAATTGTCTAGCAAATATCGTGCAACTTGTCTAAAATTTTGTATACCAAAATAAAGAAGAAAAATATATGGTGAAAATTTTGAAAATTATATAAATTTGGTTATCACACTATTAATAACTATATGTTCCATATCTCAAAAGCTCTTCTTTTTGTGAATCTTCCGAACCATTCAAGGATATCATAAAGCAAAGAAGAAGAAACATAACGATTTATTACTACTACCACAATTATGCTACTTATTTAGTTATTTTTAATAGAAATATGTGCCTTTCTTAAAAGAGAGAAATAAATAAGCTTCTGGGTGTGAATTGTTTTCCCTTTGAAACAAAAAAATTGGTCATATTGTCCTCGATTTCTCTAATAAAATAAGTATAAAAAAGTTCTAAGTTAAGGGTGCTTGGTTGATGGATTTGAGAAGGGGTTAATGGATAAGGAATGAAAAGTGAGTGGTTGTTTATTGATTATCATTATAGGAGTAATAGTTTGATATCTCACTTTTGAGAATTCTCCATACCCTCCATTTAGTAGAGGAATGAAACTCATTTCTTAGTAGCGACTCTTTTTAAAAAAATATTTTTAATACTAATTAAATAAATGCAATTAATTAATTAATTTAAATATAATTAATTACAATATAATTAATTAAAACATAATTAATTAATTAATTAAAATAAAAATTAATTAATTACAATATAATTAATTAAATTATTATTATTATTAATTAATCACATTATAATGAATTAATTAGTTATAATATAATTAATTAAAATATAATTCATACAATAATTAATATATTGTAATTAAGTAATTACAATATAATGAATAAATTTATAATTAACAAATTAATTAAAATATAATAAATTTTTATTTCTCAATTTTTTTATAAACAACCACTATCAATAGTAATGATAATCATTGCTAATATCCATTTTCATTCTTAAGTTTATTCATTCTTATTTATATTACCATTCTTCTGTGTGAACTAACCGTACCTTAATTTCAAACACTCCTATAAGTATGGACTTTGAGGTTTAATTTTCAAATCACGAATAGTAAGGTGGAAAAAGATGTTCATAGGTTTGACGAGGTAGACTGGATATGCTTTGATATAAACTTTTAATTTATTGAAAATAGAGAACAGAAGCAGTTCTTCTTTTTTGTTTTTTAAGTTTGAGGTATATCTACTGTTTTTATGGACGTGTATAGAAAAAATACACAGTATTAATTACCTTACGAAAACGAGGCTACAGATGATCTTCCCCGGTCGTTATACGTAGATATCAAATTTAAGGAATCACGAGTAGGATCTAAAGGATCAGCAGAGCTGAAAAAAAGGAAGTGGGAAGGTTTGAGAAATTATTTATTATTACACTAATCACTCCGCAGTTCATGACATCTCGTAGTCATTTACAATTGAC
>JANZLC010000008.1:7728367-7740624 GCA_026413385.1 Erythroxylum gracilipes | reverse complement strand
GTAATTATTCTAAGGATTTTATCTTTAGTATTAAAACATAAAATATTAATTAAATTAATACATAAAGATAAATAAAGTCTTTTCATTAATTAAAATATAATGTCATACATTAATTTGCATCCAATTGATTGGCTACAAGGATATAAACTAACACGCGGAAAAAAAGATATTTCTATGAACAACATTTTCTATATCTTTGGCGAAAAGTTCGAATGCGTTTACCATTTCCAGAACTCTTCTTTTCTTTTTCCAACCAAGCCTTTCCCCATCGAGGATCTGAAACGATATTCTTCGTGACTAGTCAAAACCAATGTGACAAGGCAGACAACGTTGGACTATTTTACACTAATTTTTTATTGGATACCTAAGCTGTAAAAATCAAATCTACTAAATTATTTAAGCCTGTAATTTATGTACTAATTATTGAGAGACTTAAGATTACATAAGAGTGGATTTTCTTGGAGAGCAAGATATATTGAAACAAAAAGGAAAGGGCTACCAGAGGACCTATACCAGGAAAGAGCCTCTACACCAGAACTTAGTCTGAAAATAGAACGAAACACGACCAACAGAAAAGGAGTTTGTCCTCAGCTCGAGATAAAGAAGGAATTTTAAATACCCTAGCTACCGGTCAATGTTATATTTAAATCATTTCCCAAATCTTTTGCAAAATTATTTCTCTTGTACATTGAACAAACGCAGTAATAGTTTCGACCATTTCTTTCTTATCATATTATGTATACTGCACAACTTAAAGTTAGTTTGAGAATCAGACTTTCGTTGCTTCTTACGAAAGAAATCCAATGAATGTTTGAGTATTAATCATTATCCTGTTGGATTTGAATTTCACTTCAACCTATTGTTAGGAAATTAGGGTGGAATTCAATGATTCACAGATGCAGTAGAGAATGCGATGATGATCAGATCATAAGGAAACAAAAAGTAAGGAATAGGTGCAGGAAAATCAACAAAGAAGAGGAAACAATCAATGGATAAGTCAAAGTTACACTGTGATTATTGTAACATGGACAGACGTATGAAAGAAACTAGTTTTAAAATTCATGGATATCAAAAGTGGATTAAGGAATTAAAGGAAAAGAAGAACAAAGATGGCAAGAAATCATATGTGAATTTGGTTAACGAAGCGGATGAAGTAAATGAAGCAATTTCAGATGGAGACTGGAAATCAAATGTTTCAGGTACAATACAACAAGAAATTGATAAGTTCTTCAAAGGAAAAGTGGGAGCTAAAAAATATGCAATGAATTTCTCACATTTTGATAATTTTGTAGGTACGACTCTTAATCATATTCTTAGTTCACGTAGTTAATTGAGTTTGGTTCTTAGATAGTTGACATAAGAGCTTCAAATCACATATGTGTGAACCTGAAATTGATGAAAAACTTGTCTTTCATGAACGATTTTACACCTCTTCATTTATTAGATGGATCCATTAAGCTTGTTCATCAAATAGGTGATGTTCAACTAAATGAAAGATTAACCTTGACTGATTGCTTACATATTCCTTCTTTCTAATTCAATCTTTTATCTGTCAATAAACTCACAATTACAGCTCATCTGAAGTTTAACTTCCAATTTATTTTGGCATAATACAGGACCTAATGACTGATGAAGTGCTTGCAGTAGGGAAAGTGACAGGACGATTGTATATTCTAGATTCCAACTCCTATCATCCTGAAACCATAAAACAGTACACCTCAACTTGGTAAATACCATTAATCCTTACCATCAAAGATTGGACAACCGTCTATGATGTAATGAAACATTTGAATGGAATAAAGGATCTTTTTACTGAAAGGAGATATCTATGTGAAATCTATCATTTGTCAAAGCAAAGCAGACATCCTTTTCAAACCAGTACCATTCATTCAATCGAATGTTTTAAACTTGTTTATGTTGATTTTTAGGGTCTTTACAAATATGCTTCAATCAATGGAAACCATTATTGTTTGACTATTGTGGATGATTTTAGTAGAAACACATGGACCTTTTTACTAAAAGGAGATATCTATGTGAAATCTGTCATTTTTCAAAGAAAAGTAGACATCCTTTTCAAAACAGTAACATTCATTCAATCGAATGTTTTGAACTTGTTCATATTGATTTATAGGGTCCTTACAAACATGCTTGCTTCAATGGAAACTGTTATTGTTTGACCATTATGTATGATTTTAGTAGAAACACAATGACCTTTTTACTGAAAGTAGATATCTATATGAAATCTATATCATTTTTCAAAGCAAAGTAGACATCCTTTTCAAACCAGTACCATTCATTCAATTGAATGTTTTGAATTTGTTCATGTTGATTTATAGGGCCCTTACAAACATGCTTCAATCAACGGAAACCATTATTGTTTGACCATCATGGATGATTTTAGTAGAAACACATGGACCTTTTTGCTTAAACACAAACACCAAACTGTTCAATCATTTCATAACTTCTTTAAACTTATTAAAAACCAGTTTCATACATCTGTTAAAATCATGAGAACAAACAATGGAACAAAGTTTAGTGGTATATTTTGTTCATCTACTCTAGACATTATTCATCAGAAAACATGTGTTTATATGCCTCAACATAATGGAGTTGTAGAACAAAAACATAGACATTTGTTGCAAGTTGCAAGGTCTTTGATGTTTTAATCATATGTTCCTATTTGTTTTTGGGGAGAAGCCATTCTCACAGCCACCTATATCATAAATAGACTTCTTTCATCAGCTATTTACTAAAAAAATCCTTATCAAATCCTCTTTCACAAATAACTAGATTATTCATTTCTCAAAACCTTTGGTTGTTTATGTTTTGCCTTATATACATTTCCTCACAAAGATAAATTTGAACCTAAAGCTTTCAAAGTTGTCTTCATTGGTTATTTATTTGGACAAAAGGCATATAAGGTGTATGATTTGGAATTACAAAAGAATGTTATTTCTAGGGATTTCATCTTTTATGAAAAAATATCTTTCCATATCAAAACATTGTTGCAGATGATACTAGTATTCCTTTACCTATATTTTCCCAGTTTTAGATGGTCCAATCACCCATTTCCATCATTTTGATTACAATGATGTTTCTCAAACTAATCCTATTTTTGTTTCTAAGCCTGATTCTTCCTTAAACCATACAACACCCACTTATACTGAAACTGCAAATTTAACAGCAAATAATGACAAACTTTCTACCAAAAAAAGTGTCAAACCAAAGCAAAGATGAAAGATTTTGTTTCAAATTCAACACAATCTTCTTTACCTTTTAGATCTGTTATGAGCACTCATTAATCATCTCCACACACACCACTGACATATCCTTACTTTATTTCTTCACACTTATATACTACATACATGTTGTTTTTGGAAAATATGTAAAATATTAAAGAACCAAGTTCTTATTATTAAGCTAAAACAAATGATAATTGGTAGAGAGTGGTGGACGATGAGTTGCAAGCCGTAGAAAAAATCAGCCATGATAGTTAATCCTAATAAGATGGTAATAGGCTATAAGTGGGTATATAAGGTTAAATACAATAATGATGGCACTATGGATAGATATAAGGCTCAATTAGTAGCAAATGGTTTTCATCAGATAGAAGGAAAAGATTATTATGACAGTTTTTCACCTGTTGCTAAAGTAGTGACATTCAGAACATTCTTGCTATAGCAGCAACAAAGGCATGACATTTGCATCAATTAGATATCAACAATGCATTTTTACATGGCTATTTAGATGAAGAGATTAAGCATTTGATGGAAAAGTTTGTAGAATAAGAAAATCATTGTATGGACTTAAATAGGCATCGAGATAGTGTAATCGAGCGTTTTCTCAACGGCTTCATTAGTTTGGCTTTAAACAATCTGCTCATGACAATTGTTTATATGTCAAAGGAATAGGTCAAACTCTCTCAACTCTAATTGTCTATATAGATGATATTCTTCTTACAGGTGCTTCAGAAGATGATATTTGTACTGTCAAATAATTTCTTCATCAATAATTTACTATCAAGGATTTAGGCTGCACAAAATACTTCCTTGGCTTGGAGATTGCTCAACCATCTAAAGGAATGATATTAATTAGAGCAAATATATTCATGATATTTTGGAAGATGTTGGTCTAGCATGTGCAAAGGCTAAACAAACTCCTCTTCCAAAGTCATACAAATTTTATGTTGAAGATGCTTTGTTACTTGCAGATTCAGAATTATATCGAAGGTTGGTTGGTCGTTTATTATATTTGGGATTTACTCATCCTAATATTACGCAAATACAGTAATTGAGCCAATATGTTCAGTCTCATGTTGTTCTTCACTGGAAAGTTTCTATATATGTTTTAAAGTATCTGAAAGGATGTCCTTCGAAAGGATGATTTTATCCTTCATCGTCTTCTTTTGATATTACCTCATATTCTGATGTCGATTGGGAAACTTGTCCAGTTATGTGATGTTTTCTTGTAAGTTACTGTGTTTTCCTTGGTTCCTTTTTTATTTCTTAAAAAACAAAGAAACAACCTACAATATTAAAATATTTGACAGAAGCTATATATCGCAACATGGGAGCAACAGTTTGTGAATTACAATGGATTACTTATCTTTTACAGGATTTTCATTTTTCTACTAAATTAGCTATCTCTTTATATTGTAAAAATCAAGCAGCTTTACATATTATTTCTAATCCATTTTTCATGAACGGATGAAGTGTTTAGAAATCGATTGTCATATTGTTTGGGACAAAAACAAAGTTGGTTTCATACATCGTCAGTATATTTCTTCTAAACAACTGTTAGCTGATATGTTTACAAAATCTTTAGATGGTTCTGTGTTTCACAATTTGCTTTCCAAGTTGGGTTTGTGTGATTGGCTCCAACCTCAAACTTAAGGGGGAATGTTATAGATACTGAAGATTGACGAAATGTTGTTACGTATGAAGCAGAAGTTGAAATAGCTGAAACAAAGTAGTAGTGTTAGTTTTTGCAGTTGACAGTTATTTTCTTCAGTTACATAGTAGGCTTCCTTGTAATTTAATTTAATGTGCAGACTAAGTATGTAATACAGATAATTGTTTCTAATTGTTGTATATAAACAAAACGATCATGAATAACAATAAAGGAGTGAGATTGGTTTTCCTCATTGCACAGCAAAATAATTACGAAACATTTTTTGTATAATTTCTTAAAAGCCAAGATTACTTTAAATTATATAAAATAATTAACAATACATCATAATAAAACATGGATCATAATTCGTACCTTCTTTTGAAGCTTTTTTTGTCATATCCCTCGAACAGTTTATAAAATTGGCTCATCTCAACCACTGTAGTTACACAAGTGTCCGACCTTTAACGATATTTATAAACGAGTTAAAATAACTCTATAAGTGTTGCAGAAAGGGCTAGGCAAGGAGTACTAGCTCCCTTACAGCTTAAGTCTATTTATAATAAGTTTTGGATGCTTTAGTAATTTAATTTAAATTAAATTCTAATTTCAATTAAACTTTAATTAGATTTACAAATAATTCTACTAGTTATGCCCAAGATCTAATATCTTATATTGATCTTTATTTATTAAATATTTCATATTTAATCATAAAGGTTCTCAAACTTTACAATCAAGTTTAACTTAATTAAAATATATTTTCTCTCTTCAATTTATTCTTTATGTGTGACCTATTAGATTCTCACATATATTGGCAATAGATGTAAATTATAACCCTAAATCATATTTAGGATTACATAAATTAAACTCTTTTAATTTATCTTTAATTATCTAATTCAAAAATTTTATCTATAGATCAAGATTGATATCTAGCAACATATCATGACCACCTAAATATTTAAGAATGTTAAAATGGTTTTGACTAACCTTTCTATTTTTTGTATAATTCAATTCTTTCATCATACAATGTTCTGATTAGACATAGAGCATGAAATTAATGTCTAATCTATTTTGAGTCCAACCATGTTAGTTCTCCACCATTAGCTATTGATTCAATTAATGACATTTGTAAACTATCTTACAAAGCATCATTTCATATTGGCCAAGGTTTTTTGAATCAATACTAATTGAGAACGATGAAACATTCTCTCTAATTATTTTAGGGTGATGAATCATATATTGATCACTCAACTACTTCCATATAGTTCATGTTATATCCAATGACTATTGACTAAGCTATCTTTGACTAGAATAGGTCATAAGTAGTATCAAAACATAACAAACTCTATACAAGATAACTTTGAAGACCTCAAGTCAGAGGATCATTTAAACAATCATCAAAATAAGAATTTTCATAGACATACAAGTAATGTCCCAAATGAATTTCTCATATGGGGTCAGTTTAGTGAACTTGTTCTCTAACAAGCAGCCACGCGTTTCTTTAAATATCTTCATACTTTAGTTTATGAGATTAACTAAAACATAACTTATGCTAGTCTTTTTATGTTCTATTAATGTCCAATTTAATAAAACAATAACTATGAATAATTTAAGGATGATACATATATAAATACAATATGAATCTTATAATTATAATTTCACCATACTTTTATTTGCAATTTAATATTATCTCATGAACTTTATCATATACATCTAAATATTTACAAGATAAAGAATGTCTTTAAATTATTTTGTCATTAAGAAAGAGTCAAAGAATAGGTGGTTGTGTTTCAAGTTATAAAGGCATAGACAACAACTCCTATTTTCCAATGAATCAAAGGATATCTAGTCCTTTGTTCATAATTTTTCTTTTATAAGAAGTTAAATGTAAAGCTTACTTTTAGTAGGACTTCACACCAAGAACTTTATGATTATGAGTTTTCAAAAATTGATAATAAATTCTAATATTAAAATGCTTCAAAGTATGATGTGTCTATATAATTCATCTTTGAAGTGCTAGGTTAATAATTCATAAAATTATCTTTGTTACTTTAAAGGATTCAAAAGTGTTGAATCCACCATTTCCATGAGTTATTAGATACGAAAATTTCCAGGTTGATTAGTGCACTAACTTCTATTATTGACCTAATTGTCATATGATATTATAGTGGTTATAAAGGATGTTGGTTATTATATTAGAAGAAGTTCCTTGTTAATAAAAATTTTGATTGTTTCTTTTACTCTATTTTTAAATTTAAAATTTATCTTAATGGCCAAAATTTTATAGATTGGGTTTAACTATTTGAAACTCTTACATTTTAAGAAATGAAAATATACATATTTAATCTATAAAGACTCATCATTAGTGAAAATTTTTCAAATTCATATATAATTTTATTGTTTTAATAAATTTAAAGCCTAAGCCACCTTTTCCATTCAGTATGCAAACATTCCCTCCTTTCTTTTTAACTTTTGATAATTATGTTTTATCAATGGTTTGCAAAAAAATCTTCGTTTTTCTTTCAATGTATTTAACAATCAACAATGAAATACTTATATGTGAATTCTAATAGATATTCATTTTTCTTTCAATATATTTAACAATCAACAATGAAATACTTATATGTGAATTCTAATAGATATGAAAGCCATTAATTAACTGATAGAATCAACTGCAACATGTTTGCAAATAAAAGCTATTTATTATTCCAATTATCAAATCTCTGATCTACCATTTCTACCAGACGATAATAATTGTTTTTAGTAAGTTTGATGTATAAAGTTGATATTCCCAAATACTTCGTGGTCAACTACCCTTCTTGGAAACCCGTAAAGTGGATTAGTCTTTGAACTAAACATTAATTATCACTTAAATGTAGGTAAAACTCTTAATAAGAATTGACTATCGACCTTAAGTAATATTTTAAGTCTTTCAAAGCTTCAATACTATTAACTCGAGGGGAAGAAGAAATTTTAAATACCATAGCAGTGGGACATTGTTATATTTAAATCATGTCTCAAATCTTTTGCTAAAGTTATTTCTCTTATCCAATGAATAAGCTAGGTAATGCTTGTAGCACCATATTAGACCTTTTACTAAAGGTTTTAGCAATTCTTTCTTCTTATATTACAGATACCGCAAAACTTAAAGTTAGCTTGAGAATCAAACTTTTGCTACTTTTATAGAAGAAATCTAGTGAATGGTTGAGTATTAACCATTGATCATGTAGTTGGAGTTGAATTTCACACAATTTTGTTGATATATAAACATTAATAAGAAAATGTTAAAGAATAAAATGTCAAAGAATAGGTAGTTATATTTTCAAGTCACAGAGGCATAGACATAACTCCTATTTGTTAAAGACCTGAAGAATATCTAGTTCTTATTTTATAATTTTCTTTTCATAACAAGCTAAAGCATAAAGCTTACTTTTTGTAAGTGGTGATTAGACCAAAGGACTTCACAATAAGAGACTCCTAGATTGTCGTAAGCTTTGAAAAGGGGCTTCGCAATAAGAGACCCTAGGATTTTAAGCTTTAAAAAGTTGATAGCATAATTCATTCGTAAGGCACGTAAGGAATGGAGTGTCTATATAATCTAATTGTTCTTTGAAGTGTTAGGTTAATAATTCATAAAATTATCTTTATTACTTGTAAGGAAACGAAAGTGTTGCTTCGATAACTTCCACTAGTAGTTAGTGGAGATTTTAGATAAATATAAGATTCATATAGCGTACATTTAGGAGACAAAGTGGATGAGGGTAAAGTGAAAGAGATAAATAGGTTCAAACTTTGGTATTCATAACATTCGAGGCAACAATTAAGGGGAACGTTATAAACTATTACAACAATTGTTGCATATAAGATGATGCTAGATCGCTTAAGCTCATAAATGAAAGTTTATAAGGATGCTTCTAGTGATTTTGGGATGTCCGTTATTATTCATCAAAAAGACAAACTTAATTTAGGTATATATATTTCACTTTTGTTACTTGTTGGAAATTAATCATCAATTTTTTTATTTATAAGGTTATTTTTGTTGTCTTACAGTTGCTTAGTTGGACCAATTCGGAAGTGGTATTCTACAATTACAAAGATTTACAATTCGAATTCTGAGTCAATGTGTGAGTCAACAGAGCGTGAAAGGAATTGGAGCACACTTGAATTCATTCATTACAAGAAAACGAATATATTGGAACATAAAAGATTGAATGACTTGATCTTTGTTTGATATAATTTAAAGTTTCGAGAAATGTATGTTATTATTATTGATAAGTTAAATATAATTTCTTATAATTTTTTAATAATTTAATTTTATTTGTTTACTAAGATTCTTAATAAAACAAGTAATTATGTTTTAGATACATTTTTGAAAACATAGCCAAATATTTTTAACTATGTTTTGTAAAATATAGTCAAATTTTTAATATATGTTTTAACAAAATATTATACTATGTTAATGATAATTATTTGTGGCATTTTTAATGTATATTATTATATATAATATTTAGATTTTTTATTGTTAATTTATTATACAAAAATAATTGATAATTTGAAGCATTGTATATGAAAAGTGAAATACCATTAAAGTATATCAACAAAAAGAATATTCTTTATATACGAGATTTTAATTATAACCTTAACAATTCTATAGACAAAATAATAAATACAAAGACCAGTTTACATAGGACAATTACTCTTTAGTCTCATGAACCTATCAAGAAATAAGAAATGTTACTCTTTGGATCTTGAATAATACGATCAAAGCACATTACTCTCTGCTTCTTCAAGAATGAAGGCTTTAGTTGGCTTTCCATCAGTATGCTCTTGGAAAGGAGACTTTGTGAAGCGTGTTTCCCTTTAGAAATCGAGTGTCAAAATTCATATGTTTTCATAATACACTCAAAAGTGGCCTACAACCACAAGTTCCATCAAAAAACAAATAGTAGGGAAGGACTTACGGTTACTCAAATTCAAAGCCTCAAGATATGATGAAATAAAAGCATAGAATAACCTTTCTTAATTCTGTAAGTCACGTTATAAAGATTATGCCAAAATGCAACCAAAATCAACAACTTAACATGAGAGCATACTAATCAAATATGATACCACTACAAATCTGGCTTTCACAATGAACGTGAGATAATATTCCTTTGGATTATGCAGAGGAAACTCAAAATGTCCAGGAAGGTAATATCAACTAGTTTGGATCGACGCATATCACCCAATAAAAATCCATACAAGCATGGATTCATCAGCCCTCATCACATTTAATCCACCATATAATTACAAAGAACTTTAGAAGTCATGCAATTATTACACATTGCATCATATTATCTTTCACACTTTAGAGTACTTGATCTAACTGTAGCTGCATCATGAGATAATAATATCATCATATGATGCATCTGGCTCAGATAACTAAATAACTAATAACATCTAAATGTTTGAAAAAAAATAAAACAGAAGCTAGCAATTCCTTCTCTTCTTTGTTTTAAAATTTTTGCTAGTTTTCAAAAAATAAGAATATCTTTTGCACAATACACTAGTATAGACATAAATTAAAAGAAAACATGTTAATTGCAAGATTGCTACTTTAATAACCAAAATTTCCTACTCATAATAAACAAAAAGCAAAAAGGTCTCACATTAGAAGAAGAAGTAATGAAAAACACACTAAAATCATGAAATCCAGGATTTTTGTTGACTATACCAAACCCCATCAAGTAAATTTAAAATAAAAGGTTATAGTGGTAGAAGTAAATATTTAGTACCAATCGCAAAGCAGCATTTCTTCCAAACTCATCCCCATTTTCAGTGACATTACGAAGTGCATCTGGAAGAACCTTCCAGAATTTCCCAACAAATTTTGAACCTTTTCGGCGGCTACTCTGCAGAATATCATTTGCCAGATACAGAAACGCAAGCCTTTGCTCACGTGGAGAGCAATGGAATTGACTATCCCATGTTTCCACAACATGTTTTGCTTTGTTCATATGGAATATACGTAACTTTAGTTAAATCAAAATCCACCGATAACAAAAGAATTCCCGAATCTAGTGTAAGCTCAGTAAACTGAGTAATAACTTAATCAAACACACCCTAAATTTCACAACAATTTTCACTGATATCTCAACTTCATTAAAACACTAAGTTTCATTATGAATTTTCATTAATCGCCTAACTAAAAAAAACCTAATTTTCAGAGAAATCAATTCATACAAAAATTAACAACTGTAACTTTAAGAAACAAGAAATCATTCAAGAAAACAAAAGAATTGAACCTCATAGGGAGGCTTTTTGGGAAAAAGGAAGCGAATAGGGTTAACAATGGTAAAGTAGGAATACTTGAGAGGCCCAATTTCTCATCAAATTTCACATCTTCCCCAAGAAATCAAGCTTCAAAATGAACTCACAACGAAAAATGAGATAAGCTCATAGGCGAAAAATAAACAAAGAAACACTCATTCGGACAAAACTCAAGATGACACCTTTACGACTCCATAGACAACAAAGAGATCCACAAAACAAAACCCAGATGCATTTCATCAACCTAAGTTCAGGTATCAAAAAAGAAACAAAAAAAACACGTACAAACATAAACTCTCTACATTATGTGTAGCATCCCGTTACCCATGTTAGGGTTAGAATTGTGAATTTTGAAATTTTGTCAAAATTTTTGTGAGAAATCAAGATTTTGCTTTATCATGCATTATTAATTTTTGTGAGAAATCAAGATTTTGCTTTATCATGCATTATTTATTTGTGACATGCACATTTAACACATTAATATGATTGTACATGCATTCATGATATTTTTCAGGTACAATTGAATTGTTTATGATGATTGAATTGTGTTTAGGCTATTTCGGATTTAATTATGATATTTGTGAAATTTTAGTGAATTTTATGAATTTGATGAAAATATTGATTTATGAGACAATTATATAGTGACATGTGGCAATTTGTAATTTGGCCAATTGGCATTAGTAGGGTCATGACACATGGCAAGTAAATAGAGACAAATGGCTTAAGGAGAGATTGACATGTGTAAGGCATGCAAGTTATACACGGGTATGATGTTCAGTTAGGATTTTTGTACTGCATGCGTTCTCGGTGAAGGAGCTTGATATCCGAAGGAGATTTGTGAGACTTTTGCTGATTTTAATCTGTTCTTTTGTTGGATTTTGTAGCAGATTCAAGTAAGTCATGTGTTAATTTGAGTTTTGTTGTTTTAATGGATGTTTACCGGGGATAGGAATGCATGCATGTGAAGTCGGTTTCGGTGTGGAATAGAGTGGATGATCGATTGAGAGTAGAGATTGTTAATATTGTGTTTCTTGAACTCTGGATTGGAAGTTCTGTGAATA
>JANZLC010000008.1:7662547-7728267 GCA_026413385.1 Erythroxylum gracilipes | reverse complement strand
CTGCTCAAATATTCATCCTGTTCCTGCAACTCTCTAATCTTCTCATTTAACACTGGCCTAACCCGAAAGTTAGCCAATAAATACCCAGATTCATCTTCCCTCAAATATACTCGAAGCTTGGCCAATTCCTTCAACAAAGGAACGTAAAATGACTCCATATGTGCCATCGTCGATTTCCTACTCAGTGCATCCGCTACTACATTAGCTTTCCCCGAATGGTAATCTATTATCAAATCATAATCCTTTAACAGCTCTAACCATCTCCTCTGTCTCATATTCAATTCCTTCTGGCTCATCAGATAATTGAGACTCTTGTGATCTGTAAACACCCTGGTGGTGACTCCATACAAGTAGTGTCTCTATATCTTCAATGCAAAGATTATTGCTAACTCTAAATCATGCGTCGGATAACTCATCTCATAAGGCTTCAATTGCCTAGAAGCATAGGCAATGACTATGCCCTTGCATCAACACACAGCCCAATCCTTTCCTCGAAGCATCACTATACACAACATACCCATCACTACTCGAAGGCAAGGTCAGAATCGGTGCACTTTTCAATTTCCTCTTCAAGTCCTCAAAAATATTCTGACACTCCTCTGTCCACATAAACTTCTGATTCTTCCTTGTCAATTTGGTAAGTGGAGCAGCTATAATAGAAAAGCCCTCCACAAACCGTCTGTAATACTGGCTAAACCCAAGAAACTCCTCACTTCTGCTATATTCTTAGGCGCTTCCCATATGACCACAGCTTCTATCTTCCTCGGATCCACATGCACCCCTCGTTCTGAGATCACATGTCTGAGAAATGCAACTTCCCGAAGCCAAAACTCACGCTTGTCAAACTTTGCATGCAATTCATTTTGCCTTAAAGTCTCCAAGGCAATCCTCAAATGCTCCTCATGCTCCATATCACTCTTGGAATACACCACAATATCATCAATAAAGACAATAATAAATCAGTCCAAGAAAGACTTAAAGACTCGATTCATCAAGTCCATAAAGGATGCAGGCATATTTGTCAACCCAAAAGGCATAACCAAAAACTCAAAATGCCCATACCGTGTCCTGAAAGCAGTCTTTGGCACATCCGACTCCTTAATCCTCAACTGGTGGTAACCCGATCTCAAGTCTATCTTAGAGAAGACTTTTCTCCCCTTGCAATTGATCAAACAAATCATTAATGCTAGGAAGCGGGAATCTGTTCTTCACAGTGACCTGATTCAGCTTCCTGTAATCCACACACCTCCTCAACGATCCATCTTTTTTCTTCACAAAAAGAACTGGAGCTCCCCAAGGTAAAGAGCTCGGTCTTATATAACCTTTCTCCAACATATCCTCTAATTGCTCCTTAAGCTCCTTTAATTCCACCGGAGCCATTCGATAAGGCGGAATCGAGATTGGTGCAGTACCCAGCGGGACCTCAATGGGAAACTCAATTTTCCTAGGCGACGGTAGTCCTGAAAATTCCTCGGGAAAGACATCCGAGAATTCCATGACTACTGGTATCTTCTCTAACTTCCCTCTAACTGCCTCTGTGTCTACCACGTAGGCCAAAAATTCCTCACATCCTCTCCTTATCATCTTCTCTGCTGACAGAGCCGAAACCATTCTAGGTAGACTTGCTTTTCTGTTCCCCACAAACACTACCTTTCTATTATTGCCAATATCAAACTCCACAATCTTCTGTCTGCAATCCAACTTGGCATTATACTTTTCCAAGGTGTCCATCCCCAAAATCACATCTAAACCTCTCAATCTCAAAGGCATTAGATCCACAACTAGTCGTTCCCCACCAATACCGATCTCACAGTCTCTAAAAACCTGACTAATTACAATACACTGGCCGATTGGAGTACTCACCAATAGCGGAGTATCCAATGGGCTCAGATTCCTATCACACATGGGTTTACCCGATGAAACAAACGAGTTGGTAGATCCCGGATCAATCCAATGGGCTCAGATTCCTATCACACATGGGTTTACCCGATGAAACAAACGAGTGGGTAGATCCCGGATCAATCAAAGCAACCATATCAGTATCAAATAAGGTAACCGTACAAGTAACCACATCTGGAGCGGCATCAGCATCCTCTCGATTCATTGCAAACACCCTAGCTGGTGCCTACACTCTGGGCCTCCCTGGAGGATTCACCCTCCTAGCTGCATTAGAACTGCCTACTTCAGTCATGGTCTTCTGTCCCACTATCTCTGCCCTCCTAGCAGCTTGCATCTGTGATCCCTCTCTTCTGTCCGACTTTGGACACTCTCTGGCCAAGTGTCCTTTCTGCCCATAATTGAAACAAGCTCCTGTCAATCTGCGACACTCCCTTCTATGGGGGTTCCCGCAGTGCTCACAAATAGGGACGGTTGACTTGCCCCCTTCCTCCTGTCTGTTGCCTCCTGCTGTAGAGGCTTGGTGCGAAAAAGCAGGAGTCTTCACTGACTTAGGCCTGCTGACCCCACTGCTCCTCTCCTCAGATTGCCCCGGAAAGGTCCTGGCACTCCTCTCAGACATAGGAGTACCACCTCCCCTCTTGAACTGCTATCTTCCTTTTCTTTTCTTGTTCACTGCACTCTTGATGTTTTCAATGTTCTCAACTCTCAGCGCTGCCTCGACTAGCTGCTGGAAGTCACAAAAATTCTGCACAACTACCTTCTCTCGGATAGCCAAATGCAAACCTGACTCAACCCTACGGCACCTAGCCTCCTCACTCAGCATCAAATTAGCTGCATACCGGGATAACTGTGTAAACCGGCGCTCGTACTCACTCACCATCAGCTCTCTCTGGGTGAGACTCAGAAACTCTCTCTGCTTCTTCTAAACATATACCTCTGACAGGTATTTCTTCTTAAACACTGTCACAAAATCCTTCCAGGCTAACACTGGCGGTCTCGTCTGGCTCCCTAGCACACTCTCCAACCAGTGTAGAGCGTCACCCTGAAGCAAACTCGCAGCATACACAACCCTATCATCGTCCTCACACTCCATCTGGTCTAGCACTCTCTCAGTCTTCCTCAACCAATTCTCGGCTTCTTCAAGGTCTGTCGTCCCATAGAAGTCTACTGCTCCATACTTCCTCAACTTATCAAACTGCTTCCCTTTCTTCACTAGAGCCGAAGCAAAAGGTTGTGACATCTAACCCATTTCCTGGACAAATGCTTGAGTAAAGGCCTGGAACATCCTCGGATCTAATGGAGGCACTTGCTCCTGAACAACTGGCGACTCTCGTGACTACAATGGAACGGGCTCACTACCATGCCCTACAGAAGCCTCAACACGTCTTGGGGCTACAAACTCATCAATACTCTCCTCACTTGTCGGAGAGTCAGGTGCAACAGATCCTTGCAGAACTCCTCGTGTCCTACGAGGTGGCATCGTACTCCTTCAAATGTAAACACTAAGGATTAGCTACCTTTCAATCTTATTTCCTACATGTATGCATGATATGCATGTATCAATCAAATGCAACAATTAATCACATAACATACAATTCCTACGATGCATTCTAAGCCGAGGAAAAAGAGCCTAAGCTCTGATACCAAAAGATGCTGGACCCCGTTCCTGGAGCCCAACTATCTGAAACGACAACACAATCGAAGATCGTTGGGCCCGAGTCTTGACTCCCAAGGCTGAACACGGGGTGACCCGTTGGTACAAATAAAAGAAATAAACTGCGGAAGCATACTTGTAATAATCAACAGACATTCACTTTCATTCAAAATGCCATTACAAGGTCAAAGACTCAACAGCTAATGCAAACTCAAATCTTGATACAAATACAAATGATGCTAAATGTTATTATGCATAATGAGCTATCCAAAAATAGTACTAACTTAGTACAAAAGTCTCTAACTATTGAGGAGATTATAGATGCATTGCAAAGGATTAACCGTCGTCCTACGTTACACCTGAGGAGGGAAAAATAATGGGGTTTGCTACACAGCTTAGTGGCTAATATACTTATAGCCATCGGTAATTAGCACAAATTCTAACATATGTATAGATATATGTCTAGCAATTTGAACATGCACAGCAGAATCAAGAAATTACACATTCATCACATTTGCTACAGTTCAGGAGTCAACTCATAACATATAACATTTAATATGCTTCAAAATTAACATATCAGATATGCAATGCACAACACAAATGGCTCGAGAGTTCCGTAGAACACTACAGATAACCTGAAGGTTAAACCGTGAACGAAACGAGTCCGATTCTTAGGATCTCGTGGCCACAAGTGGGTAGCCAGGAGAAGGATTTTGTCTACGTGCACTCGACTAACATAACGTTCCTCTCTTGCCTAAACAAAGCACATATTCATTTTCAAATATTCAAAATGCCTTGAATTCTTTAAGGTATGTCATAATCGAAATCATATGATCTTCGAACATATCTTTCTCGAACATATTCAACCAATGCATAGCATAAAGACATATTCACACATAGGCAAGAATTTGCCCAGTCACACAACAACTATAACCATATTACCCACTTATAGTCGTAAGACAATCCAAGTTCAGCGTTGTCCTTCTACTTGCTCTTGGATAGGGTCTTCAAAAACCAAGCATAATTAATAATACAAACTCGAAGCCCTATATCTCTAGTTCACAACGAATCAAACCTCATCTTATTTGGACATCTATAACAAAAGCTATGCCCAAAAGAATAAAACTCATCTTTGCTGTAAATTGGCCCCTCGTCACGACGAGAAATGCCGCACACGTCGGGACGTAGCCGCTCGTCGCTACGACAATGCTGCGCACGCCGCGGCGAACACACGGGGCACGTCGCGACGCACATCATGACGAATTTTCAGCAGCACGTCGTGACGTGTTCTTGAGCACGTCGCGACATGCGAACGCAGAAACACCCCAAACCCATATTTTCTGCAGAATTCGAACAAATCTTCCCAAAACTCAAACAAAACTTACTTTAACCTTCGTTCATCATTCCTACATCATTTCTAAACTCATTCCAACCTCAAATCATCCACAAACACAACAAAATCATCAACCCTAAAAGATTTCGACATTACCGCAAATCATTTTCAATTTCTTCCTAAACTCATTCAAACCCTCATTTCATTTCTAAATCTCACTAAACAAGTTCATACAACCAATTAAGAACAAAAGAAGCTTGAACTTACTTGCTTGAGCTTCAAATCTTCAAGAAATTGCAAAACCCTAAATTTCTCCTCTTTTCTCCTAAACCCACGACAACTTCTTTTCTTCTTCTTCTATTTTCTTTTTCTTTTTCTAACTTACTCTCCTAAGCAAGCAAAAAGACTCTAAAGCCCTCCCACTTAAGCCTTAAAACCCTTAGACCTAAGTGGTCTTCCAAACTTACCCTTTCTTTCATTTAATCCAATTACTCCTACTTAGGCCAAAATTTAATACCTTAACCAAACTTGATAAAATTCTAAACCTTAGCAATATTCAATTCCAATTACTGATCTAATAAGACTTCAAAATTAAAACATGCCAAAAATATATAACCGGTTTGGGGTCCAACAGGATGAGACATGGGTGTGGTGTTTTCATGGAGGAAGAAGAAAGAAAGAGCATATGAGAGATGGGTGCTTTAGGCTTTTAGAGATTTTCATTTTAAGCATCAGTCTCATTTTTGTTCCCTTCTTATCTGACACATTTGGTCTTTAAAAAGTGATATTTTGGACCATTTAGGGACGATTTTTAAAAATCTTCACTAAAGGATCAGTTTTAGCAACAAAAACAGCGCTAAAGGTTTCACAATGTTGACCATTTGGCGACGATTTTCACTTTTAGCGACAAAAACGTCGCTAAAGGGTCTACTTTTAGCGATGATTTCAAAATTTGTCGCAAAATGTTAACCTTTTAGAGACGATTTTTAAAAAATCATCACCAAATGGTCCTCATTTGATGACGATTATTAAAATCATCGCCAAAGGTTTACTTTTTGTGATGACTTTTAAAAACGTAGCAAAAAAAACATAGTTAATTATCTACCTTGTTGTAGTGTTTAGTGATGATTTTTAAAATCGTAGCCAAAAGATTAACTTTTAGTGACTATTTTTTTAAAATCGTAGCTAAATGTCGATATTTAGCGACTATTTTTCAAAACGTCGCTAAAAGTTATCCTTTTGGCGTTGATTTTAAAAATTGTCTCCAAATATCAGTCTTTAGCTACAAATTTAAAATTGTAGCAAGAAAAAACGTAGTCTTTTCCCTGCTTCGTTGTAGTGTGACAAACTCTTGTTGTGATACTTATGGAGTCATAGAATTTTATTATTCTTTCAATTTAATATTTTGATGTAATTATACTTTATTATATGATAAAATTGCAACATTTTAAATATTTTATATTATTCTTTGTTTTATATTTGTATGATGATTAAATGTTTTTTAATATTAATTGTACGAAATATATGAAAAGTGATATTAATAAAAATAAATAGATTATTATTATGATTTTAGAGAAATGATTATGTAATATATTGAGGAAATAATTTGTAATTTTAAAAATTATTTTATAATTTTAAAAATTATCCAAAACATTATCTATATTAATCAATATTAGGACAATATTGTACTAGAATTAAATCAAGTACCAACACCCATACAATATTCATAATATTAGATTAGACATTGTTATTGAATGATAGCTCAACTCCATAAAATTGATTTGACCTTGATACATGACATACATATATACCAAAATCATAAAATCATCATAAAAAGAAAGACAAGTACGTCGAGTCGATCATAAAATGAAAGAAAATGCACAAGTTTGCCAATTTTTCAAAAAAGCAACAGTCATATACTGCTTCTTCTTCTTTCAAATGATTTTCTAACAAAATCTATCCTTTTATTCTCGTTGGCAACAGTTCTCAAATGCGATTTCTGACCCATGGTAGGGGGCTAGTGCCGATTGGAGGTCTTTAGAGTCTTTATTAATGTTTTTAAAATCTGATTGGAAATTAAAAAGGTAAAATAAAAAATTTAAAATTTAAAAAGTTCAATCAATATTAAACTATCATAAAATTGATTAAAGATTGAATAAAATTAAGGAATTTAAAAATTGATTAAAAACGATTATTTTTAATAAAGTTTATTTTAAAAAGGAGATTGTTAAGTAAAAATTTATCAATTTATTTTATTTAAAAAAACTAATTTGTTTATGAACTTTTTTTAATTAATAAATAAATTGATCGATTTTTTATAACAAAAATTATTAACCTAAATCAAACTGAAAAGTTAAAGATTGAATGAAAAAGTTAACTGATTTAATGTTTTCATTTTTAAACCGACCAATTTGAAAAACATTGGTCTTTGCTAATTAGGATAACAAGTTTTGGTGTTTCCTAATTTGTAATTACTTCTAACTAAATTGCAATCAGTTTATCGTTCATAGATAATTACGTTGTTATCTTTAATGCCTAAGTTTTCTTTGCCATATATGGACTATCCTGTCCATCCATGTCTTATATTTTTGGTAATATATATGCGATACATTCAAAACTAAAGCTATGTTTGAACTATATTGCTGTTCTCTTGCACTAAAGTTTGACTTGTGGTATTGACATACAAAAATCTTCTAACTTGTATGAATTGGATAAATTACCATTTGAAATTATTATTAAAAAAGATTTTAAAAAGTAATTGTGGGCACAATAGAGTTGTGAATTGTCACAAGTGTTGTTATTTACTTGGAGTCGTATATATTCATCAGAAAATTTCTTATTATACAATGCAAAATAACCTTTACTTTTTCCTAAACCTATATGTGTATAGTATACGCATATATATTGTGTATATATCTATGTGTGTGTCTGTGTATATACACACATATATACTCACCCCATCCTTTATTTACTTGAGGTTTTTGGTTATAAAGGTGTTAGTTATGTACTCCATATGGACAAGCATATCACGGAATATGTGTGCTACAGAGTTAGGTAGTGGAGGCCACTGGTATCCTTTGATTTTTAAATGTGGCTTCGCTTCATTTACCATCTTCTTATATATGTATTCGGTTGCACTACAGGGTATTAAAAGATACAGATATGGATATGCAAGAGAAGAATGGGAATGCTACCGAAAATGTTCTAAAGGAACATGAGCGAAAGCTTGACGCTGGAGCTATTTTTGTGCTCCAATCCAAAGGTACTTACCCTACGTAAACCGACCAATGTCTTTATAGCCTCAAAGTGAAACAGCATGCATACATTGTTCGTGCAGGTACAGTTATCGACTGATTGTTTTCTTCTTCAATTGTGCCTCCCTAAAATCTCTACCTAATTTTTCTTCTTGAGTTCCTCTTTATTATACGATCCCGCTGGCTGAAAACTCGAACAACCTGCTTTCTGATATGCAAACTCATTTGGTGCATGCGATAATCTTTTTGTATTGTTTTAGTGGTTATAGTTCTATGAAATTGGATACGACATTGGTAAAAAAAAAATGTAGACCATATTACTCAACAAGTAGACTGTTCCCCAAGGATGAAACGTGCCAGATTGGTTGGTAAGGAGTAGCTCATTAACACCTAAAATAAGAAGAGCGGGGATTACATATATATGATTTTGGTGAAAGCTTAGGTAATGCACATATATATAACACCAAAACTACGTTAGTTTAATGACCCAAATCGAACATCTACGAGGCTGCCATGTAGTGGGGCAGCTCTACTCCAAGCAATATGCTTGATTCTTGCTAGAGGGATACCACTGAGCCATATGGTCTCTTCCAATGAAGACAGGTCATTTTAGGTCATACTTTAAATATTATTATGGGACAACCAATTAAAAGGTGAAATGCTAGCCTTAGTTTGGATATAATTTATTGATATTAGTTTTTTCCTTATATTTACTTGTCAAATGGTGTCAATAGTCAATACTGAAAACTTACGGGACATGCAAAGCAAAAAGATGAAAAATGACAATTTACTTATGTTATATGTGTATGTACATGTGCATGAGATGAAGAACAGTATACGTTAAATGTATAGGATCCTGGGTGCACTGTGGATACCACCTCACAACATCGATAGTCGGTCCAGCTCTTATGAGTCTACCATACGCTTTCAAATTCCTTGGATGGGCCACCGGTATTTGTTTTCTGGTCATCGGAGCTCTGGTCACTTTCTATTCTTACAACTTCTTGTCTATGCTTCTTGAACATCATGCTCAATTGGGTCGTCGCCAGCTTCGCTTTAGAGACCTGGCTAATCAAATATTGGGTACTTACCACTTTATGATTCTCGATCAGTTCTCATTTAGATTCACTACCTAAATACTAAGTTATTATAATAATCATGGAGAAAAAAACAGCAAAGGACACTATAATGTGAGGCATATTAATGGAGATCATTTCTTGCATTATGATCTAAAGTTTATAGGAGATGGCTACAAAACTAATTAAGAGAACAACTTTATGCATGGTTATGTCCACTTTTAAAGACAAAATCGAACATAACTATACGAGGTTAGAATAAAATCTTTTATTCAATTTATCCAAAAGGTTTTATTCAAATAGGATCCGTAAGCTCAGACAAATTCAGCATTTTACATGAAAATCTGATTGTGTGGTAGGGCCAAGAATGGGAAGGTTTCTTGTTGGTCCAATACAGTTCATGGTCTGTTACGGTGCTGTTATTTCTTGCACTCTTCTTGGAGGGCAATGCATGAAGGTCAGACTTCACTCTGCCAAACATTTTCGTTCATGGCATCTACATTTTGATTCAAGAACATAAATAAATGTAAGATCTTAACCTTCTGCGTTGTCTGGTTATCAGACAGTCTACATTCTTTCAAGGCCAAGTGGAAGCATAAAGCTTTATGAGTTTGTGATCATATTTGGGTGTCTAATGTTGATACTGGCTCAAATTCCATCGTTTCACTCCCTCAGGCACATCAACTTCATATCTTTGCTTCTTTGCTTGGCTTATAGTGCCTGTGCTACCGCCGGTTCCATTGTTATTGGTAATCTAGTAAAGCATGCTTAACATGAACCGCGACTAAATTTATTGATTAGGTAAGTTCATTTCAGGAACGGCTTGGATTCTGTTGCAGGACATTCATCCAAGGAGCCAAAGGACTACTCTGTAACCGGAAACACTCAAGATCGTGTTTTTGGTATCTTTAATGCGACTGCCATAATTGCAACAGCATATGGCAATGGGATTATCCCAGAAATTCAGGTCTGATTTGATCCACTAACCTTTGATTGTTGGCCTCGACCTTAATTTTGTTGCTACAGATTATAAGAAAAAGAAAAAGTTTTTACAGATTGGCTTATTTTGCTTACAGGCAACTGTAGCACCACCTGTGAAAGGGAAGATGTTCAGGGGACTTTGTATGTGCTATATCGTACTTGCGATAACGTTTTTAAGCGTTGCCATATCTGGCTACTGGGCATTCGGCAACATAAGTGAAGGCCTTATCCTCAGCAACTTTGTAAAAGATGGGGTAATCTTGGTACCTAAATGGATTATCTTGTTGCCCAACATCTTCACTATTTTACAACTCTTAACAATTGCTGCGGTAAGAACATCTCCTTTTTTCTGGCTGATGCATTAACAATAACATTGATGTGCACAGAGCAAAGTAAATGGTTTCCTGCCCACAGATTTACTTGCAGCCTACAAATGTTGTGTTGGAGCAAGGTTTTGGGGACCCAACAAGTCCACAGTTCTCTGCTCGTAATGTTATTCCAAGGGTTCTCACAAGGTCGTTGTCTGTTGTTATATCAACTACAATAGCAGCAATGTTTCCATTCTTCGGCGACATCAATTCGTTGATTGGCGCATTTGGCTTCGTGCCTCTAGACATTATACTTCCAGCTGTTTTTTACAACTTGACGTTCAAGAAATCAAAGAGCAGCCTGATTTTCTGGTTGAATGTCATTATAGCCGTCACTTTCACAGCAGTAGGGGTACTAGCGGCAATTGCAGCAGTTAGGCAAATCAGTCTTG
This sequence comes from Erythroxylum gracilipes, assembly GCA_026413385.1. Lineage (NCBI taxonomy): Eukaryota > Viridiplantae > Streptophyta > Magnoliopsida > Malpighiales > Erythroxylaceae > Erythroxylum > Erythroxylum gracilipes. The sequence continues at coordinate 7,717,310 of JANZLC010000008.1, read as the reverse complement.
ATGCCCAAACCTATCAATTGTTCGCTAATGTTTGATTGTCTTATAAGGAATTGGACTGTTATTACTGGAAGCTATTCTATAGATTCATAAATGGTAGTGTCTTTGGATCTATATTTATACGACATATAAACAAACCCGCTAAATAAACTCGTATAGATGCTGAATATGATAAACCTTTTGTAGGAAAGTAACAAACATGATAGGTTCATAAGATCCAAAAGCACATCTTTTTGCTGCATTGCATTTCATCATCAGAATAACAAGGATGGTTCACAGTGAGCTGTTTTCTCCCTTCAATTTGCTGACATCTCCACAAAACATCTCCAACCCAAGCTTATGAAATTCTTCTATTTTTTAATTTAGCAAGCTCTACCAAGAACATGACACTTCATATAACATCTCCAATTACGTCGGCATTGTCAAGCATGAGTAATAGGAACACCGGAAAACAGAAATTGTGAACTAGTAGCATTTTCATGACAAGGCATTTGAGCACCAATATCCGGAGACATTCTTTGACATAAAATGGGCTGCGAGGACTGCAACGCATTTTGGCTAACCTCATTTTGATAATCAGGACTGAGATTTTGGTTTATAGCGGCTGCATTAACTGCTTCTCCAATCAATGTTTCTTTTTTTTTTTTTTTGGATGAATGGCAAAATTGTATTCATCAGTGACAAAATGTATATACATTCAGCACAGGGGCATACCCAGTCAAAAGTCAAATAGAAAGGGAAACATTCAATCCCATTCTAAGAAACCAAAATCCCTCAACCAAAACTGAGCCACATGTACTCATAGAACCCAATCCCACAACAAACCCATAATCACAAGGTAGGCCATCCAGCTGAAGTTGGAAAAGAAGCTAGGAGGTGGAGCATACCCAAAAGAAAAGCATAACCATAAAATGCGTATGAACCTCCCCCAGTAGCCTACCACCCAAAACAATGCAGATGGGATTAGTATCATCCAATCCCAAGCCAAGAAAACCCGTAGAAACCATTACATACCAGACCCATATACAACCACCAAAACCCCCAATCCCCCACAAGTTCAACACAACCGAGGACAAGCTACAAGTTGAAAAGCAATGAATTTCCCCATGTGGTCCAACACAGCAGAAAAAGCAAGGAGTCACCAACATTCGAAACCCAAAACATAAGAACCCCAGCAACACACATCCCTTGAGCCCAAGAAAACCCCGCAGCCAAGGGTCAAAAATTAGAAACAGATGAGTTCAGACGGGTAAAGCCTATACAAGACACAGTACATAGACGTTTTAATTTTTGCCACGATATCCGTCCATATAACTCGGGCACCCTCAAATTGAATCAAGTTACGACATTTCCAAATTGTGTAAACAGTAGTCATGAGGGCAAGGCGAATCGCTTTACTCTTAATGAAGGGCGCTAGTCAACGTAGTCATAGACCGAGGGACTCCCAACCAGCTACAAATGGAGCGCCAAATCACACTAGTGATCGGACATGCAAAAAATAAGTGGGGGATAGTCTCCTCAGCCGACCTACAAAAACCACAAAGTTTATCGATGTCAAGAAAGTGCAAATTATTCTTCGTCGGAAGGCGGCCCCGGGCACTAAGCCAAACAATGAAGGAGAACTTGGGCGGTATGTATTGTTGCCAGATAAAAGCCATCCATGGCTTACGGCAGTGGGCTACCCGTAGTAAGTCATAGAGTTTTTGAGAGGAGGGGCGGTCATGTAAATAAGTGAGATGCACATGTCTAATAGCTTCAGCTATACCTCCACATTTATTCACCAACAGGTCTCGAATAGTCCCTAATTTTTTCATTAATTGTGAATCCCGACTATGAGGCTGCCATTCCCATATGGACTGCTCACGTAAGTACTCTTCGTGGACCCAACGGACCCACAATGAATCCTTCTTTGCATGAAAATTACATAAGACTTTTGCCAGAAGTGCATTATTCCAGATTTTGCCATTTTTGAGACCTAAACCACCCTCTTCCTTAGGTGAGCAAACCGTATCCCAAGCCACTCGAAAATGTTTCCCACCCCAGAGGAAGAGTCGACAAATAGCCACAATCCGATCTAGAATAGTTATGGGGATAGGAAAGGATTGTAACCAAAAGGCAAGCACCCCTTGGATAACAGAGTTGATCAACTCAGTGCGCTCCGCATAAGAAAGGGAGTGCCCCTTCCACACCGTGAGATAACTTTCGACCTTATCAATGAGTACCGAAAACTGAGCCACTGACACTCGCATAGGTGCGAGAGGGACACCAAGATAGCGAACAGGGAACTCACCTAAAGGGTATTCAACAATCTGTCGAAGGCATTCTTTTTCATAACCATGGACACCTGCAATATAAATGGAAGACTTCGCAATACTCATTTTTAAACCTGCCACACCTTCTAGGTCATGCAACGCTTCAGCAAGGATGCATAAGGAGGGGCGGTCGGCTCGACTGAAAAGCATCAAATCATCCGCAAAAGCAAAGTGGGATAGCTTAATTTTTTACATTTCGGATGGAAGTGGAACTGGGGAGAGGCCGTCTTGAATTTCAACAAGCGAGATAGATATTCCAAGCCAAGGAGAAAAAGCGTAGGTGACATGGGATCACCTTGTCGCAGGCCCCTACGGCCGTCAAATTTCCCATAGATGGAGCCATTGAGAGAGATAGAATAGGACGCCGTTGTGACACATTCCATAACCCAACCAATGAAACGAGAGGGAAATCCAAGGCTAGCCATCATACGCTCTAAAAACTGCCAATCAAGAGTATCATAAGCCTTGGTAATATCCACCTTCAACAAACAGCGTGGGGAGATCCGCTTCCTAGAATACCCCCGAACCAGTTCTTGGGCTAGGAATACATTGTCATGCATGTTGCGCCTAGGAATAAAAGCTGCTTGGGCTGGATCAATGATCGGCCCCACTACTTGCCTCATGCGCTTATTTAGGATTTTAGTAATGATCTTGTAAACAACATTCAAACATGCAATAGGTCGAAACTCCGTCACAACGGTAGCATTAGGAGATTTCGGAATAAGGGTGAGAGTTGCATGGTTGAGTTGTTTCAGGAGATTACCCGAGAAAAAGAATTCTTGGACAGCTCGTATTACATCATCGCCCACCGTTAGCCATTGTTTCTTGAAGAAAGCCGATGAGAAACCATCCGGCCCCGGCGCTTTAGTATCACCAATGTCAAACAAAGCTCGTTTAATTTCCACCTCACTCACCGAGAAAGTGAGATAATGACGTGCAGTATCATCCAACAAGGGCCCCATTTGAACAATATTCTCATCGAGGCACAGTAGGGAGGAAGCCGACCCAAGGAGCCCTTTATAATAGTCAACAAAACATTGTCCAACCTCGGAGATGGAGGTAGTGGAAGAACCATCAGCTTTGATTAGATGAGTAATGGAGTTTAGTTTGCTACGCTTTTTGGCAATAGCATGGAAGTATTTAGTATTTTTGTCAGCCTCCATAAGGTGAGTGCACTTCACTTTTTGCTAGTAAAAAAGGCGTTCAGCCTCTAACAGGAAACCCGCGGGCTGTCGACACCGAAGCATGTCTTGATTTAAAGCTAAATCATCAGGGTGAGCAAGAGCCACATCATAGGCCTTCTGATATTCTTCTTGGGCCAGCAGAGCTTTATCAGAAATGTTCGCAAAGCCTTGTACATTGAGCGACCGTAAGGCAGCTTTCAGCCCTCGTAGCTTCTTACACAAAGTAAACTGAAAATAGCCCAAAGAAGGTCGACACCAAGCTTGTTCCAGTATCGAAGGAAACGAGGGATGAGTCATCCACATATTGAAGAATTTGAAGGATTTCCGACCCTCAATTTCCATCCGACTAATGGAGATCACATAGGGACAGTGGTCAGAATCCGGGTACATTGACAGAAAATGGGCAGAACAATGAAAATCTGTAGCAATCCATGCTTGGTTAAACAGGGCCCGATCAAGTTTAGCCCATAGCATCTTCTTATTCCAAGTATAAAATTCCCCGTGACTAGGGACATCTTCAAGGCCAAGAGAGAGACGAAAATCCATCAAGTCTTTCATATCATAACCCGAGGGAGGTCGACACCCAAGGCGTTCTTGGGCATAGCAGACGCAATTGAAATCACCTAAAATCAACCAAGGTTGATTTCGGGTATGCATGAGGCTGTGGAGCGACTGCCATAACGCCCTCCGCTCAGGAACTCGAAAAAGCCCATAAACAACCGAAACTACAAAAGAAAAGCGGGTTATCTGACACTGGACCGCCACATGGATGAATTGGTCACCAATCGCAAGTGTGCGACAGTCATAAAAATTCGGATCCCAGATGAGACATATACGGCCATTGGGGTGGTAATCAAAGTTATGAAAGAAGTTCCAACCCCGAAAACGAAGCTGAATCATACGTTGAAGACTAGCTTCCGAGAGTTTAGTTTCAACCAAACCAGCAAACCGGCAATTATGGGACTTCAGCAAAGAAGCCACACTCCTTTGTCGCGGGGCAGAGTTGAGACCCCGGACATTCCACCCAAATAATTTCATGGTTTCAGAAGAGGAGGGCAGCCCCCTCCAACCCCCTTAGGCTTTTGAGAGACAACAGCTCGGAATGGACCCTCACCAACACCCTTTTGGGCACCCAACTCCTGTGTTCCTGATCGGCTATCCAACTGTCTGCTCATATTGTCATTTTGTTCTGTACCACCTGGAGGAGAGTTAGTTTGATCAAAGGAGATTCTATGCTGAATCAAGGTTCCCTGGTCCTTTATCTGGTTAGGGGGAAGCCATGTTGGTGGTGAGAGGGTCGGATGATGAATGATTAGCGAGAGGGAGTACAGGAGACTCCCCACAAGCTGAAACGATACAGGGCGATTGCCCAACAATGGTCCTCACCGTATCCGCATTGAGCGTAGAAGAGGCATGTGGGGGAGGACCAGTTGTGAGAGGACCATCGGGGTGTTGCTCTACCACCAATCCAATACCCGTCTCCAAAGAGCCATTCAATCCAGTGTTCTCCCTAGTAGGGCCCTTCACCACTGCAGTAGACTTCCCACGCTGTCGCTTGGACTTACCTTTACAAACAAAGGGCGAGTGCCCAAAAAGAGAACAGTGGCAACAATATGTCGGATAAGTCTCAAAGTGAACCCGCTGTTGGAATGGCACACCATGAGGAAGTTTGACTTCAAAACTAGAAACTGGAGGCTTAGAAACATCAATTTCCACCAGCAAACGTGCAAAACCCAGCCGTGACCTATTAAGTGTAATTTGGTCCGTGCAAATGGGTTGCCCAACCCGGGAACCAAGTTTGGATAGCCCCCTCTCCATCTATGCCTCCAATGGGACATCGGGGAGTTGTATCCATACCAGAACAGTCATGAATTCCTGATGATTGAAAGTAAACCCCGAGGATAGCGGCTTCAGTAAAAGAGTCTTTCCAAACATAACATAAGGGCCCCCAGAAAGGACACTCAATCGATCATCCTCAGTAGCAAACTGAAAAATAAGCCATCCCCTGCTATGCGGAATTAGTTTACATTTGACAGCCCAAGAGTTCATTAGCTGTTCCATAGCTTTCAACCCCGGAAATGAACCTGTAAAGCATCCAACCAAGCAAAAATCCCATTCTTGCTCAATGTCCAGCACATCTTCGGCGTCAAGCGTTACTGTATCCTCCACGGGAAGACATTGCAACTTCAGACCCTTAGTGAGGTCACGGTTATGGCAGAATAGACTGGCAAAGGAAGGCTTGGTGGAAGCCACATCATTGTTCTGTTGGGGCTTTACAACAGACACCTGCTGGGCAGGACGCATAGTTCCTGAAGTAGGAGAGTCACCAAGAGTAGTAGAACCCGCCCTTTCCTTGGCAGACTCATAAGTATGACTGGAGTCTTTACTTCCCAGATCAACCTCCACTTCAGCCGTGGATACTAACTCATCCCCCTGCTGAAGGGAGTGCTTAGCAGTACACTCAGGAGAGGAGTTCAGATTCAGACCTGGGGAACGCACCTGCTGCGCCCTGGAAGGCTGAAAACATGTCGCGGTAATGTCAGTACCTCTAGGTTTACGACGAGCCATAGCACCTCGTCGATACCCTAACAAAATGCCCCCTTTGGCAGGAGGGTAGAAGCGTCGACGTGATCCACTCTCCACGATGGCTAGATGGAAGGGGGCAGCACAGCCCCAATAGGCACTCGCCCAATCCCCTTCGAAACCAAAAATAGATGCACGCCAGGCGCAAGGTCGAACACACGACCCAAATGCAGTCGGCAGCAATGGAGAGGCACGACCCGACCCGGCAGCCCCGGAAGTCACCAAGAGTACTCAACCAAAAGACAATGGACGGACGACAGGAAGAACAAGGTTCCAACCAAGAGCTAACAAACTAGGAGGCAGATCCACAACGAGCGTTCGACAACCCAGGTGAAGGAGTCACCTAGTGAGAGAAACCCTCCACCGAATGTTTCTGAAAGTACAGAAGTTGGTGTGGTGTAACTCTCTTCAAGTTTTGTTGTTGTCACAGTTCGTGTGGGAAATTTTGTTGTGGTAGGTAAACTAGTAGCTGTAGAAGACTCATTTAACTGCCTCATTTTCAGCTCCCTACTAATGTTCTGCTTAAAACTGGCAACAATGAGCTGATGAATCAGAGAGAAACCAAACGTGAGTCAAGCCGCAAGTATAAGCTAGCTGATAGATAAATTAAATACATATATACATATATCTATATCTATATATATATATATGGACACATCTTTTGGTCATTTCAAGGATTCAGAACACAATTCATGTAATGGAAAGAGTTAAATCCTGTGAAAGTTAAGGAAGCCTGAATGTTTTTGGCTGTTATTTTTATATATATAAATGGAGAATATACCTGAATTGGGCCACTAGCCACTAAACAGGCCGCAACAGAGCCACCAAAAACCCGACCATCAAAGCTAGCCAGTGAGACACTTAACATGCCAATTTTGGACTTTGAACCACTCGATTCACTAAATTTAAAAGTTCCGGATAAAGACAGAATCTCAAAACGTCCCTGAAACGATGGAAAGAGTGAAAGGGTTTGATAAGCACCAAGAGCTCCTACCGGACTGGGCTGCAGAAATGGAGATAAAAAAACAACAATAATCGCAAAGAAACAACACTCAAGAACAAGAACAATATATCAATGTAATAGATGTTACTTTGTATATTGAGTTTACTGAATGACAAAAGATAAACAGCTATTCGAGTGGCTGTATCACTCCTATCAACATTTTGAGAGGTTGATTCTCTCCCGACAATCCATTCATTAACAAAATTCTCTCTACCCCCTGTTATTCGTTGTTTTCTGCTTTATATTTCCTCTCCCACGACATTCTCTGCGTGATGCTTGTTGTCCCATCATTCTGTTATAACAAACTATCCACGTCAGCAGGTATCTTCTAATTCTGAAACCTCCTTTGAGCCCTGCTTCTTCCCTCTACGCTTGTACTGCCATTTAATAGGCGGCTTATCAGGGTTCAATCATCATCACCAATTAGGCTAGGCTCACATAGAAAACAACGTACAGGGGAACCACAAAACCATAGTTTAAACCACTTTTTGTTGCCTACAAAATATTTGCAAGCAATGCCTTCAAGATATCCTGTCAGATTGCCGTTAAAAGAACAAAAGGAAAAGTTTAAATCAGGATGAGTCACACCTCATATCTTAAAATTCCACCTGAAGATTCAGGTTGCTGTAAGATAACGGATGAGATGGCACCAGTAGTAGACAGAACACAGATTGCTCGACGACCCAATTGAGAAAAAGTCCTTAAATTTTGGAAAACGTCCTGCAACAAAATCAAGATTAAAATCTAAATTGCAAAAAGAAAGTATTAAGGAATGAATGATACGCCAAACCAGAGCAAAAGCAATGAATGATCAAATGTCTGCATACTTCAGTATTATTCTATCTCGACTATATCATTCATACCTCTCCCGTATCTACAGTTAATACATGAGGAATGAAGTTTCCTCCAGCTGTTTCCACTGCAGCACCACCTTCAGAAAAAAAAAAAGTTTCACATCGTAAGAATCTGACAGTTAAGATTGTTCATCATAATGAATATGTCTTAAACAGTAACATTTAGCTAATTGAAGTGGATTAACACTTTTCCAGTGACAATTAAAACAGTAGTTTATTTTAGTGTCCTTTTTTAATTACTTAATTCACAGAATTAGTGTACATCCTCCCAACGCTATCAATTGCAAATACAAAACCAGTCACCCACGTCAATTCCACTTACAAATAATCAATCAACAACAACATAAGACTTATATGTTTAACTTTTTACAGATGGTAATAAATATGTTATATGTAGACATAAATATGTGCGTTAACTCAAAACTCACCAAGAGCAGCCAAGAGCTGCAGTTTACCGGAACCACGAGGCCTTCCTTTGCCACGTTTCATCCCTGGCACGGTTGTAGGTGAGGAAAAGGCCGGAGAAGGAAGCGACCCCATGCACACTCTTTTGCTGCCATCGTCGTCTGTGTTGTCACTGTACTTTCTTGGCCTCCCTCTCTTTCTTATCACCACCGTTTCATTATTAACATCAACGAAAGATGATGATCCTATTCTTGACTCTCCTCCGCCACCCCCACCACCTACTTCAGCCACCACAATGCTCGTCTCTCCGCCGATGCTAACTGTCTCCTCCTGCACCTGCATCACGTGAGACAGAGTGGCTGAGGCTGAGACAGGGTTTCCCTCTTCCATGTTATTCCTTCGAAACTGTCCCCTACAAAACCAAAGTTAACACACTTCAGTATATAAATATACCTACGTGCCTGTCAGTGTGTCCAGTCCACAGAGGTACAAGGAGAGAAGAGGTTGGTAGGACTTGGAGGGTTTCGCAACCGAGAGTGTGAACAAGCGTAGCGGTGCCCAAATCTTAGGGTGGTCTTAAGTTTCCCTCCCGTCTTAGTCTTACAAGTATTATCAATTATGCGGAGCCGAAGCGTTTACCATTTGTCCTTGTGTTTTCCGGAAAAGCCCCTATCGGACACGTGGTTGTAACGGTTTTATAGCCAATTAACCGAAGGACTGTCTTTAGTGCTTAATATACAGTTACGTCTTATTTATTTATTTATATTTATAGGATTATATTTCCATATGTTTTTTGTTTAAAAATTGTATTATTTGGTAAATATCTTATTAATAAATTGACAGGTTTTTACCAAAACAGTAACAAAAGCTTTACAGGGCCATGAATGTTATATACTGTACAATCTTAATAAATTTAATGTAGACTGATGTCGTTGCTAGCATAAGATCATACGTGTAAATTGATTTAATTAGAACCAAAATACTAAAGGAATGACATTAATTTTCATACTTGATTGATTCTAGTGTTCCCATTTAGTTCTGTTGAACTGTTTCAATAAATTACTCTGGTTAGAAAATCAACTTATATAAAAGGAGCAAAAACAGATCATTTAAATTAAAGGGAATACAAATTTCTGTTGAGTTTTTGGGTCTACTCCTAAGTGGAGCCCAAAGCCTAACATATATAAGGGTGTTTAAACTCTTAAGAAAAAAAAGAGAGTAGAAGAGTGCAGCCGGCAGAGAAGAAACAGAGGGAAAAGAGAGAGAAGAAGAAATTTTTGTTTTTTCTCCAACTTTGCGCAGTATTTTTCCAACCTCTGATCGCATGGTGATTTCTTGTCGGATCGACCTGAAATTTTAACCAGAGGTTCCTCTCTCGTTGTTCTTCATTCTAACGGTGGAGATTGGATTTGGAAGTCTCCAAGGTGCCCTGATCTTCAGTCGAAGTTGCTGTGATTTTAAGGGTGATATTGTTCTCAACTCTTTGATTTTTCATCTTGTTGATGATTATTGTTGTATTTTGAGTTGAGTGGTGACTCTAGTTATATCTAGAGGTGAAAAACTCTTTGTAATTTGGTTGATGATAGTGAAGTTTTTCTTTACTGGACTAAGTCCTGTGGTTTTTCCTTTCTCACATTGAGAAAGGTTTTTCACGTAAAAAAATTGCCTATGTTATTTATTTCTTGCTGCTTAATTTTTGTGCGCATTGGTGAGTTGTTGGCTGCTGTTTTTGTTAGATTAGTAGTGGTTGTTCACACAGGGAAAGATTTATTGGTTTTGGTTTATTGTCGCTGCGTGACCGACACCTCATTTCTCAACAATTTCACCAGTCAGAAAGTGATTTCTCAACAATTTCACCGGTCAGAAAGTGTTTAGGATCTATTGACAGAAAACAATGGAATAGATAAATTTTCACTCTTCCTACATAAAACTTGCTCTGGATGAACGATTTGGACTTAGATGCTTAGGGATCAACTATAACAAAAAGGGGTTGTCACAGAATTAACCATTTAATCATAAGTGGACGGGATTTCTCATTCCAGTAAGCTCAATCCAACTGGTGATTCCAGTCTCCTGGTCAAAGCTTTCAACATGGAGCTAGATCACTCAAAACTCACATTGGATTGATAGTAACGAAAATGATAACAGAACCCAATTTGTTATAGCAAAATTGTTACAGAACCTATTTCAAACGCAACTCAGATTTCAATTGAGGCTATACTCGAATGGCTTTGCCAGGTAAATCTTAACAGATAAAAGTTGCTGCGTCAAAAGTTTAAACTCTAATAGTCATTAGTACCATCTTCAATAGACATACAAATCGCCTCTTCCATCTTTATAGCTGAAAGATCATTTGAGACAACGAACTTTAAGTTCTCCTAGTCAACGAAAGACACTTTTCATATATTCATTCTGGTATTTCCCAATAGTTACATGACACTTCTCCATGTCTTAAGTTTCAACACATGAGCGTACCCCTCCCTCGGTTACGAACTCACAATTACAAGATCAGAGTTAAATAATGCCACCTTTTTCAAAAAAACAGGGTTAAGACTGCTCGAAAAGCTATATATTTGGGGAACCTGCTTTTTGCATGGACTTGTATATGTACACCAGCAGCTTCTGCTCAGGAATCCAGCTTGTTAGATCTCCCTGATTTTGCTGAGCTATATAGTGCGTTAGAGTGCAATTCATTTTCCCGGTCATTAGCCCAATTGTAGTTCCACCAGCACAAACACCACAAGCAACCATGCACCAAGACCATATCCAAAATTGTGGCCTGCAGTCTACTGCCAAAAGGGACCATAGCATACTATCCGTAAACTAAGTTACCCTTTTCCTTTCCCTCTTTAAAGTATTGTGCCAAGCCAACTGGTAAATTCCCCTCAGAAACGACTTCAAGTTCTCACTAACGTCTTGATGTCCAGTGACCAAACCTTCCAACCCAAGTGGTCTATGTAAAGAGCATTTTCAGCTCTTCAATTCGAGCACTTCGAACTTCTTGATCAGTCAAGGCACCAGAGATCATCCGCTGCTTCCGTGCTTGAACTGCTTCCATTCTTTCCTCAACTGTCCCCTGCCATTTAGTTAAATCCTTAAGTGTACAAAGTTAAATTACATAAATATGTAGAACATATAAGAATCGGCATGCAAGTTAAAGCAGCAAAAATGTCTAACTTGAGAAGAAACCCCCCTATTCCTATTAATAATGTAAAATAGTGAGATTTTGCTCTCTTGGTAGAAATAGAAGTGCTGAATTAAGTTAGCTGATCAATGGTCATGAAAAGAATCAATAAGTTGAAGTTGCACGAATTCCTTCAGTGGAGAAAACAGACCTTAACAATGAATCGCTTGATTGTCACTGGTTTGGTTTGTCCAATGCGATGTATTCGCATGACAGCTTGTTCCTCCACGGCTGGATTCCACCATGGGTCCTAAGAAAAATGCTTGACATCAGTATAATAGTCAAAGTAACCAAGTTACAAACCCCCAAACAATGAACTCTAGAAAAAGGAAAGGAGACACTGAATGTGCTATTAACTTTGAGAACAACCTAGAAAGTCAATCCTGAATTACATCCACACAAAAAAAAGCTAATATCCTCGCAGAAATCTTCCTTCAACCTCGAAACAACAAACAATTTTGCCTCCTTAACTTAAGGCCATAATGTGATCCAAGGTATAGGATCTCAAAATAAAGTTATGAATAGACATACAAAAGACAAGTCACAAGAGAAAAGATTGTCCAAAAGAATGACCAGATTACAGGTTAAAGATGATAACTCTATATTGAACACACCATGATAAAGGCATTGGATGCTGCTGTTAGATTTATCCCAACCCCTCCAGCCTTCAACGACATCAGCAAAACCTAAAGTGGATATAAACCAATAATATTCTCAGACCAAAGGTGTTATATGGAAAGGTGGCTTCATATTGATCATCAAGGTTTTTTTAAAAAAAAAAAAAGAGAAGACAACAGAAGAAGGTTAACAGACCATAACACTGTTATCTTCTGAAAATTGTTTTATTACTCGTTCACGCTGCTGTTGGTTTAAAGTCCCATCAAGGCGAAGAAATGAAATGTTTGTCCTGGCCAAAATGGAAATTTTGTTATTTCAGGAAGAGAACAACCTAAAGCTCTGCTTCAAAAGAAATCTTGAACATCAGAAGATGATATCAACCACAATGAGGAAACATGCGAAAGATCAGATATCAACCACAACCTGCATAAAGCTAATACCCATATCAACTTTGATGCAGGAGCAATTAGTTTAGTTTTCCTAGTTAATATTGGATTTCTTACTATTTAGTATTTCTTAAGTTATTTGGATTCCTAGTTATCATAGGATTAGTATATTACTTTTTAATTAGTATTTCCTTTTCCTATTAGGAGTTGGATTAGGTTTTATACTAGTATAAATAGGCTGCCTATGCTTTATTTTCAGAATGTCTTTTATCAATCAAATAATATTATGCTTTTAGAGGTTTTTCTACAAACCCTAAGCTCTATTTCAAGTTCCGGCTACAATCTACTTCAATTATAGCCTATTCTATTCTACTTATCTTTGTTTTTCCTTCCCACACTACGTCAAACTTGTACAGAACAGGCATATAGAACTCATGATTATTAAGTTCTGCAATACTATGAAACAAGGTCAATATGCTTCACATCTCTACGTCCACAGAAGACAATAATTCAAAGTAGCAGAAAGAACTACTACAAGAAGCTCATCCAACAAAACACATACCTCTACAAAATTTTCAGCAGTTGCAAAATTGTTACCTAGAAAGAGGGATTTGTAAGAGGTCCAGAAAGGCCGTCCACTGACTGAAAACAATACTCTTAAAGCCTGAAGAACAAAGAGTTTCAAGTTCTTTCAATAGAGCTACTATTTTGGCTGATTCAACCCAGTTTTTCTTAACATCAATCCTGAATCTACTGCCAGTTGGTGCCGTAATAAGCTCTTGTTTACTAACCATTTTCCTGCAACAGAAGAATAGCTGAATATGGATAAGTGAATTCTGTTCCCAGTTCTTGTATCAGAAACCATCAGTTAGGAAGAGCTTATTGTATAGTCCAGAATGATATTGAGCAAAAATCATGGAATCAACTGAAAGTGTTCTGTTGCAAGAGCTTCAAACAATGCATTCTTCAGCCTATAATAGTAATTTGCAGTCAATGGATTGATTCCAAGAACTCATACAAAGCTTTTTCGAGCTTGAATTCTTAGACTTCCTTAAATAGAAATTTTTAAGCAAAGAGGTGAGGGCTTCAAAAAATGCATTCCATTGATTTCGAACAAAGCTCTCAAAACTTGAACAACTTTTTCAAGAGATCCATAACTTCAAATATATAACCCTTTTTTTAATCAAGATCATTCTGGAATCTTATGTCAGTTCTAGCTGTTATAAGCTCTTACCCAATGCACTTCTTATAAAAAGTAAAATATAGAAACCATAAATTGCAAAACACTTTAAGGAGAACAATCTGTATTTCAATGGAAAAATAAAGGATAATTCTTAAATATACCTACAAACAGGACATAAACCAGATGCAGGACTTTTCCAACTTGCCAACAGACACTCTCGACATATGCGGTGAGCGCAGGGTGTCAATATTGCATCCTCAAAAGCTTCAAGACATATAGGACACTCTCCTTGTTCCCCCTTGCGCAGCTCTTCCACAACTTCTTGAACATATGCCAGTGAAGGCACACAGTTGGCTTCCCTATCCAGTGCATTTTCGCCCATTTTGAGGAAACGTTTGGCTAGCTTATCCAAATCAGAATATTCCTGGGTATCTCCTCGACTGGACACGTCAAATAAAACCAATCACGTAGTGAATCCCATTAAATGAAAATGTGAAGAAATCATACACTTGCACAAGTCTAAAAGGTATCTATTAAGCAGCCCCACAATACCCATAAAGTCTTACTAGCAAAAGAGCAGATAAAGACTAGAAAAAAAGAAATAAAGTATCAGTAAAAGAAACACATAGGATTTAACAAAATCTATAGCTCTTATGTTTCGACAAGGGCACAATAGCAGAATAAAGCCTGCAAAAAATTTCCCAATACCATCAAACCCAAAACAATATGACAGAGGTAGAAGGGAAAGGTAAATAGCCAGCATACATCTAAACAGAATACTTTCATAAACAGCAACATTTTTATTCCCATTGAAAATCATTCCAATAGACCAGCACATTGAAAAAACAAAGAAGTTGACAAGTCTAAACCTCATCACAAGAAATGGATGATCACAACATTGACGAAGACGTAAAAGCAACTCCAAAATTGATGCATAATTATGAAGAACACGCCCTTGCTCAACAAACTGATCAAACTTCACCTGAAAATGTATATGTTGTGTAGAAGGAATGAGATGAGGAGAAATATTAATATGACTGCATGAAACACATGACAAAAGCCATACAGACCTTTGATCGTTTAAACAAAGCTTCGTAGAAATCTCTTTCAGTGTCTGTTAGTTCGCAATAAATCATTTGAATATCAGCTGGAGGAAGAACTAGAATTGGCCTGCAGATAGAAAGGATTTAAGAAACAATTTACAAGAGACTAAGACACTGTACTCTGCTCTTAACCAATATATTCACCTTCCTTCCTTGTCTGTGCTAGACTTTGTTCTCCTCAACATGATAGATTTTAAAATGGACTGAACCAACTTTAAGCCTCTTTCATCACCCTCCTCAAATGGTTTCTGGACAAGTTTGTTCCACCTATTTAATGTAAAAAGATCCAGTACATATCAGAAAAATATATTGGGTCTCAGAAATACTAATTGTGAGACAAACAAAGGATTTGAATAACATAGTTAACCAACCCCAAAATGTTTGCAGTTCAAAGCTTTGATATCCACTTCAAGAACTAATTTAATCTTTGCAGGCCTCCTTCCAGTCCTACTACTGAATATAATATGATCTAAAGTTATGAAAACCATTTAACTCTAAATCTTATGGTTCCACTTTGCTTAAAAATAAAATATTCTAACAAATACATTCAGCTAAATATTATAATTTCCTCACACCCTAACTTTAAATAGTAGTCTCAGAAGGCTATCCTAAAATGTACAATTACCCAATATAACTTTAAATAAGAATTTACGCAATGGGCATTTAAATCATGGGCCACTATTGAGAATTAACTATGATCCTTCCTACAATTTCTGCAACCAATGAAGAAAAAATAAGATGGCAACATTTACTCTAGCAGAAAGAAGGACAAGATTTACCATGCCCAACTTTGCCAAGGTTCAACTTTCAAAAATCGAAGAAGGCTGTAGATGTCCTCCAGGTTGTTCTGACACAAAGAAATATAAATAACTCACTATTTGTTTTTTCTGGAGAAAGGGAGTAGGAAAGTCTGATACAATACCTGGATTGGGGTGCCAGTAAGACACCAGCGAAGACGTGCAACTAGAGAAGCAGCAGCAATAGAAATTTGACTTTTTGAGGATTTTATGGTATGTGCCTCATCAAGAATCACCCTAAACCATTGGACAGAATATAGTCCCCTATTCTCTTCAGCATCCTGTGAAGGAATTAACAAAATTCAAGCAAGAGCTATATTCCTTTAAAGTATACAAATATGTTGACAAAAATACAGGAGAATAAGTAGAACATACTGTAATACCTCCGCTGAAAACTCTGAGGTTAACACTCCATATGTAGTTATCACCACATCATACTGAGCCAAAAGTTTAGCATCCTTAACTCTACTTTGACCATAATGAAGACAAAGAGACAACGAACCAGGTTCTGCATGAGTTTCTATCTCCGCCTGTGCCAAAAAATAACTACAGACTTTAATGGAGATATGGCAATACATTAACTCCTCAATCATAAAGCAATATCAATTTAATACATTTAATTGCAATAAGTATCATGCAGGGTATGCATTAAATACCATCAATTATTACCTTCCACTGGCTGAGTAAAGTCATAGGACATACAACCAGGTTCCCACCATTTAGCAGGATCTTCTTTTGCTCTTCCAATTTATTAGAAGCCGCCAAATTTTCTTCTTTGTTCATGGGATTTAGACACTGTTCTGGAAGATTGGTAACTTGAGTGCTCTTACTTGAAAGCTGACATGTAGATGGATTAACTGATGACCCACCCCTTTCGGTATGAGTAAGTAAAAGAGCTATGGTCATAATGGTCTTTCCAAGTCCCATAGCATCTGCCAAAATCTTCAAAAATATGACACGATAAGCATATACAAGCAGTAAACATAATCTGATGTTTGACATTCAAAGAAGGCAGGAGAAACATACTCCTCCTCTGGCCATTTTAAGTGTGCTTGGGAATTCTGTGGTGGCATCACCGGAAAAGGCATTCAGATACACAACAAACTTCCTCCTGTGAAACCAAATAACTCATTAATAGTCAGTACAGCAATTGAAGTTCTATACAAAAAGGAGATATCAAACATACTCCTCCCCTAATTGATAAGCCTCCCAACATGGATGAAGGGTCGATGCATCGTCAATGCATTTTCCCTTCTCCAATTGAATCATCCAATGTAAAGCTTGCTTTTGGTAAGGTCGAAGTTCACACTGAAGTGTGCTAGGAGGGTCCATTTCCTAATCACAAAAAATTCCATGTTAGATGCTCGTTCAAGTTCCACTCTTACAATAGCATCTTTCATCCTTAGCATTACCTCTAACTCAAAGGTGCATCCAACCCCAACAATATTTTCGAGATCAGCATCTGTGATGGGTTCCCCATTTTCAACTTCATCTCCATCTCCATGTCCAACCTGATCTCTCAACTTGCTGGCAAGTGATGTAGAAAGACCAGAACATTCCTATGTAGTTGAATAATTCTTACTAAGTTAAGTGAAGATTGGGCGACAAACTTTTGAAATACAAATGACTATTTTACTACCTTTGAGTTTAAAGGCCGCTTCCTTGTGTTCAAATCAGCAGGTGTAAATTCTGCCTGGTTATGATAAAGAATTCATTATCCACATTTGGACAATAATATCCTTGTACACACAATCAAGTCCATCACATAGCAAATTAAAGGCTTCAGACTTCAAAGGAATGATAAAAATTGAGTCAAACAGAAGGTTTCACCTTCTGAGATGGAGGCAAGCCAATCAAACGGAACAAGTTTGGAAGAGGATGAAGGACCGTTTCTGCAGAGGTACTGCTGGCTGCCTTAAGTGAGAAATGCTGGGGCTTGTTGAACATGGCACTATTTAGATAAACACTAAAACAGAAAGGGGGGAAAAAGTGAAAATCCATCTGTAAATTTAATATCAAGTCTTGAAATAGCAGTCTTACTGCTCCATCAAAAGATTCATCAACAATTTTGCAAAAGCACAGACAAGGTGTAATGATACCTTACTGACAATAGAATAGTATCCATTATGCCCAACACATCAGGAGCTGCCTTACAACACCCAAAAACATTAACTTTCTTATCTCTCACTAGAGGCAGAAGACACCGAGACCATTCATTAGGTATTCGACCAATCTGTCACAACCCATCAAATGCACAACACAGAATACACCAGTCAAACATATGAATAACTTCAATAGAAAGATGCAAACAAAGGCCTTAACTCTCCAGACAATGCTAAACCAAATGATTGATCCTTATAAAGTTTTCACTCCATAAACATCATCATTGTCATTACAACAACAATTACTGGAAAAAACGACATATTTATGCCGCTTGTTCAGGTACCTCTCCACTCTCTTTGGTGGAAAATCTTACAATCTCCGAACATGCCGCTGTTGCCCCAAACTTTCCTCTGTGAAAAGCCTTTCTGGACGCTGGTGATCTCAAACTTTCACTCTTCTGGGTAAATGTAAATATCACTTCATCTCCGGGCTTCACTTTCCTCCCTTTACACGTAGACAATCCTGACACTTCACTGCTACCCACATACCACCACTCACTCCCTAGAGTACTAAATGCCCTCGCATTGACAACATCTACGCTATAATTCACACGGCAATTTTCTTCCTCTTTATTCACTCGCTTCGGTTTCGGATAAGGTAGTAATTCTAGACATACTTTGGGGGTCCCTGGTGTATGGAGTTCCCGTTTGAATGTGGAATTCCCCAGATTCTTCTCCGCTCCATCCACTCGTTCTGACTTTTGGGTAACAGCATTAGGGTTTGGGGCTGAGATTCTGTGGGTTTGGGATTGGGGTATGTGTTTTGTACTAAAATGAGGAGTGTCGAAGATGATGTTGATGGCAGCAGTAGGATTGCTGTTTGAGAGATGGAGAGCTCTGATTATGTCCATGTCGGAGAAGCCCGGGCCCACCACGGACCGCACTGTGGATAGAAGATCGTCGGTGACCTTGCTCCCCATGTATAGCGGCTTATATACACGGTAACCCTAATTGCTTAATCACAGAAACTGGGACTGAGAAACTAAAGAAAACAAAACGGCGGGCCTGTAGATTACATGGGAAGAAGAAGATCAAGAAGAAGAAGAAAGAAGGCGCGTTGGATATATAAGGGAAATAAAAATTTCTCATATTTCCCGCCACTAATTCTATCGGAGGGAAAAAGCAAACAGTGATATTATTACCTTTTTGGTTACCTTCTTTTTCTTCTCCTTTTGTTTTTAGCACGGCGAATGTGACCGGCCCATCAGCCCGGCCTAACTTAACCCAATTTCGGTTTGAGTTAGTCAGGCCACCCGTTAGAAAAACCGAAGTTTTTTTTGGGTTAAAAATTACCTTATTTTTTAAAATAAATAATAATAAAGTTGAATCGAGCTAGCTCGATCCGCCTGTAATCGGGTAGGGCAAAGAGCACCTCGGACTTAAACCTGGTGTATTTTCATCTTTATTTATTTTTGCTACTTTAGAAGACTCTAATTTGATATCTTTTTAAAGTATATTAAATTTAATAATTAAGTTTAAAAGTTAAATAAATTGATTGAATTTTTGAATATTTTTAAAAATTAAAGAATCTTTTGTAAATTTAAAAATCACAAAAATTAAAAAAATAAGTAAAAAGTCCAATCAATCAAAATTTTTAAATATATAAATATTTTAAAAATTATTTAATTAAAGATATTCAAAATTAAACCAAAATTTTCAAATATTCTTTTAAATTTCAATTTTATGAAATTAATTCTAATTTTTTTACCGATTTAATTATTTTATTTTCATTTTATCTATTGAACCAATTATCATTTTCGAATTAACTAAGTTCTCGAACTAATTTAATATTATTTCTTTATTTATAAAATTTTGAAAGTAAATTTTAGGAATGACTTAAAATTTAATATTGAAATAATTAAATATATAAATTGGAAAATACTAAATATTTAAATTTATACTGTACTCAAACGATCGAAAAAAGTTTTTAATGAAACTTATAAATTTTTCTTTAAAAATTATATAAAATAAATATATTTACATACTGCCACCGCCCACCGGTGCTCCTGTCCGCCCACCGCTCCGTCGAACTGGTAAATCCCTAACTTTGCGTTGGACTTGGATCAGTCTTAATTAAAATAATTTTATATTTCTAAGTATTTTTAGACCTGCTAATTACAATTGGCGTTACCTATGCCTTTGAAGTTCTTCAAAAACTCGAAGATACTAAATAATAACAATAAACAAGAGAATTTACTTATAGTAATTAGCATACAAATGCGTCAACGATGTCTTTGTGTGTTCATTGAGGCTGTAATCTGGCTATTTCCTGTGAACTCTGAAGGGTTCCGTACCTACTGCTGCTACTACTGCTGAAAGTTCATTCAAAGTGAGCTGAGTTCAATTTTCATTTTCCAACCAAGAAAATTCGTAATTCCTT
Organism: Erythroxylum gracilipes; assembly: GCA_026413385.1. Classification (NCBI taxonomy): domain Eukaryota; kingdom Viridiplantae; phylum Streptophyta; class Magnoliopsida; order Malpighiales; family Erythroxylaceae; genus Erythroxylum; species Erythroxylum gracilipes. The sequence continues at coordinate 7,697,159 of JANZLC010000008.1, read as the reverse complement.
TATTTTTCATCTGACTTCTCCCTGGAATTTAATAGAACTTATTTTAGATATATGTTATTCTCATCATTTATAACTTCGTTTTAGTTATTTTTACCCTTTTGTTTTCTGATAATGGTTGTAGTCTCCTTTCCGACAATCTTGTTTTTACATTTGTGATAAATTTCAATCTAATCCAGATTTGAGATCTAGAAGATCTTTGTGTAATATTCTAAATTCTGTTTCAGATTTGAAATCTTACGGTTGAGGTTGAAGTGAAAGAAAAATGGTGTACTTTAAAGCCTTTTCTCTGCTTTCTTCCAGACTTCGTTCGCGCGCTACTGTAAGTTGTTCTCCCCAATAAAGAATGCATGCAACACGCGCGCACAATTTGTAATCAATTTACAAATAATCATATACAAGCAGCTTCCGCGAAACATCTAATGATCTTTGTTACATATAAATAAATGAAATTTTCAGGTACAACGATCTAATCTCAGCAATTCTGTGAGATGGCTTCAAATGCAGAGCTCTTATAATCTTGTAATCACCTTTTCTATTTTTTGATGCTCTAAATTAATTTTCTGATGATAATCCATTAGCTTTTTCTCCTTATATTTTATTTTATTACCTTCATTGTCTATATGTATATTCTTAACTTTTATTTGTTAGCATGAAGTTGTATCGATGCTTGCTCTTTTATGTTTCATGAGAATCAAACCTTTGTTGTTGATTTCTATCTCGCTGACGCTTTGTTGATTAGGAGTATTAAAAGTCATATTCCTCTGTATTGTTTGATTGTTTCCTAAAGCTTCATCTATTGTTTGTTATTATTACTTTTTCTTCTCCATGTCATAAGACCTTCATTCTCAGTTGAGGGAATTGATCCCAGAGCAACAGGTACGAATTACTTGCCTTCTTGTATTTACTTGAATCATGCATGAAACTTAGGCCCTTTGATAAACAATGTTTGGCTTTTAGTTAGAACCATAATCGGCCCTGGTAAAGTTTTCTCTTGTGACTTTAACTTAATTTCAATGTAAGCGAAGTACTTAAGTTGTCTTTTTAATTGCTAGAAAAGTAACTGATTTCTTGCTTTTTTACCTTGTTGCAAGAGCGCCTGAAAAAACTGAAGACAGATTATGGAAAAGTTCAATTGGGAAATATTACTGTTGACATGGTATGCACATTTTCTCTTTTCCATACGAACATACTCTATCTTAACAGAAATATTACTTTTAGTTGAATGCTGCAGATAAAGAATTTAAAAGGATTATCAACCAGTTACGATATCGTCTTACTTTTAGCTGGGTTTTATTCATGATAAAATTGGTAAGGTACTAGGTGGAATGAGAGGAATGACAGGATTGCTATGGGAGACCTCACTACTTGATCCATATGAGGTATGATGACCTTTAATTTTGATTTGAATAATTATGAACTTACAAATTTGAATTTCTCTACAAAACCAAACTGTTGTTTGCCATCTCTCAGGGAATTCGCTTCAGGGGACTTTCTATTCTTGAATGCCAACAAGTGTTACCAGCTGCAAAACCTGGTGGCGAACCTTTACCAGAAGGTCTTCTTTGGCTTCTTTTGACAGGAAAGGTGAGCATAATTAGGTAAGTTCCACAGGTCATTGTCTTTTTCTCTTTTGCACTTTGGGTTCCTTGGCTGCATTTAACTAATTATGTTTCCTTCTTTGAGAAGTAGGTACCTAGCAAAGAACAAGTTGATACCTTGTCGAAGGAATTATGAAATCATGCCACTGTTAAAGGTTTGTGCCTCTGGGTTCTTCTTTACACTCTGATTTTACTGGATGCTTTCAACTTCTTTACTTGTCTCTAGATCTTGTCATGAACGAAAGGCCTTCCTTGGGTATTCAACTTTGAGTTCCTATGTCCATTCATGTTGTGAGATAATTTCATTTTCTCTGCTGAATTTGAATGATCAGCAATGTAACCACACTTCAGTCTCTTACTTTTGGTTGCAGATTATGTGTATAAGACCATTGATGCTCTACCTGTCTCCACTCATCCAATGACTCTGTTTGCAACTGGTGTTATGGCCCTTCAGGTTGATATACGCTCTCCTTGATTATAAGCATCATGACATCATAGTTTTGATAAGATAAAGTGGGTGTGGTTGAGAAAACTTGTTGAGACTTTGAGTTCTTATCTCGTGATTTTCTTAGGATTTGACAAAGTCAGGTTTTTCCACTTGTTTTTTTTGTGAAAAATGTTATAACTAAGCTGATTACATGATAGACATATGAAAAGGTATTAGTGGGTTTAGTTCAAAATGTTTGTATGTGGATGTTAACTTGACTAACTTTTTGTTTCTGCACTTTTACCTTCCAGGTTGAAAGTGAGTTTCAAATGGCATATGATAATGGGGTTCACAAATCAAAGTAAGTTCTCATTTTTTGATGCTTTGGCTGTAGTTTTACCTTTCAATCGTTGTGGCAGCATTATAATATGATAACACTTTTAGGTACTGGGAGCCTACATATGAAGATTCTCTTAATCTAATTGCTCGTGTCCCACTGAGTGCTTCATATGTTTATCGAAGGTCAGTCAGCATGTTATGCTTTCTTCAATGTTGCACTTTAATTAATGCAGCTAGAGAAATTTGAGCTTTTGAGGTTTTTCAAAATACTGATGGCAGCATTATCTCCAAAAAAACCCTGGATTCACCTGCTACAGTTTTAAATCTTAGGATAAAAAGACCTTGTACTAATTAGATAAGAGGAGAGGATATTAAGAACAAAGAAAATGAAACCTAAGAAGCTAAAACAAATGTGTAGCAGTGAATCGTTCAAAGTCATAAATTTTATTGCTTCAACGACAGCACACCTCTTTAAAGCTCTACCTGACTAGCTTAGGCAGATTTTAGATGTCAATTTCTGTAACATCCATTACTTATAGCATGATTAATAGGACATTTGTTGGAGAAACCCAACTCAGACAAAGCAATCTCTTGGTCAATAACTACTTTTATGGTATTGATCCTTTAATGAATCTTCGTATGATTCTATTAGATTAAGAAAGTTGTCTACATCATATTCCGTAAGCAGAATTGTATCAGCTCAAAATCCACATTGTGGCTACCTGTCTTTAGGTGGAATTCTGTATAAGATTGTCAGGAAGTTGATAAAATTGCTCTTTGGAACTAAGCCGATAAAATTGCTCTTTGGAACTAAGCCTTATGGTATAATGTTTAACTCCTTTTTGAAAAAATATTGGTTGACATATTTGAAATTTGTAGCTGGTGATGTTCTTGTGAAATTTCTGAAATTCCTTGTGTTTTTAGCTACTTTGATACCTAAAATGGTGCTTTTGCATGTCGATGACTGTTCTTTCATATTCCTTTCATTTTCTCTGTTTTATTTATTCATGATGCCAAATGTAACTGTATTTTCTCATCTATGCACCTATTTCTAGCTTTTGGCATCTTTGTTGATTTAAGATATACAAAGATGGGAAATTCATTCCAGTTGATCACACTCTCGATTATGGCACAAATTTCTCTCACATGTTGGGATTTGATAATCCTCAGATACAAGAGCTTATGAGACTATATGTAACCATCCACAGGTAGAATACATTATCATCTTCTCAAAAATAGGTAATAACACTGAATGTTAGGCTTGGTATTTACAGTTTATCTTTGCCAATTTACAACTAGAGATGTTTGCCACTTGGATAATTTGAGCAATATATTGCAGTGACCATGAAGGTGGAAATGTCAGTGCTCATACAGGCCACCGGGTAAGTTGTCCAAATTTTGAAAATTCAATATCATTGAAAGCTCTAAAAGTTAAAATGCTAAATTCTTGGCTACTATTTTTATGCACTGCTTCAGGTAGCTAGTGCACTTTCAGATCCTTATCTTTCATTTGCGGCTGCATTGAATGGTTTGGCTGGGCCCCTTCATGGCTTGGCTAACCAGGTATTGCAAATCTATCCTGAATGTGTTCTCTTCCACTTCCTGTTTTGATTCCTTTTCTTTTTCTTCAAGGCATCATCCATTTATATATTCTAGACAAGTTTTAGTGATCATGTTTATGTATGTACATGTGAAATGGCATGCAAGTGATGTAAAAGGAGATATATATATTCGCTTAATGTTTAACATTATCTGACTCTAGCATACTAGTTTTGATACTAAACTTAATGTGGGTTTCATCTTGAAGTTGTAAGATGCCTTTGTTAAGCTAGGATGATGGGGTTATTTACCCAGAATTGAGTTAAGAAGAGTAGCTTCAGAAGTTAGGGATTACTATATTTCTGTTTGTTATTTCTTATTGTTAAGTGTATAATTCCGCTTATTGTGGTCTCCTATTTGCTGTGTTTTATTTTATTCACCTCTTAAATATAGAAAAAGGAAAAAGCATATCACCTCTATCATGTTTCTCTGTTGGTTGTGGGAGACAATTTAAAGCAATTCATGACAAGAAATGTTACATTTTCTGTCAATTGGTAGCATGGGTCTAGTTTTTCCCTGTCAAAGATTATTGTTACTTTCTTATCTCAATTTTATGGATTTGCAATGTAGGAATTTCTACTTTGGATCAAATCTGTGATAGAGGAATGTGGAGAGAACATAACCAATGAACAACTGAAAGACTATGTATGGAAAACACTCAATGGCGGAAAGGTAATGTATTGAACGTCTTTCAGTTATGTCTCTGCGTAATAGACAGCAAAACCCTGAATTATCGCTAGTTTGTCAATGCAAATAGAAAACCTGGACAAACTTATGATTGTCTTATGTTTTATCATTGTGACTGCATGTCATTTGGTTGCATAGTTTGTTTGCAATTGTATTCGACTTTGTTAAATTCTTTTCTTTTATGTAGTTTAAATGATCTTTATCACTTCTCAACTGTCATTAGTACTGTGCTTGATTGTGGCTTGGTTAAGTCAATTGACAGGTTGTTCTTGGGTTTGGTCATGGAGTTCTGTGTAAAACAGATCCAAGATATACTAGCCAGAGAGAGTTTGCCTTGAAGCATTTACCTGATGATCCGCTTTTCCAGCTGGTTGTCATTTGTTCCTTACTGCATAAAAATTTTCAGTGCCTGCAACAATTAGATATTTTCTGTTTTTATTATAGATGTTTGATTTTGTAGCAACTTAATAATATTGTCTTGAACAGGTTTCAAAGCTTTATGAAGTTGTGCCTCCCATTCTCACAGAGTTGGGCAAAGTATGTGGTTTCCTTTTGCTCTAGTGAAGACCATTACGTAGATCGCTGAATAGATTACTAAGTGGTTTGTTTCAATCAATCCAAAACAGCACATTAAAATCTAATTTTCTCATGTGTGCAGGTCAAAAACCCATGGCCCAATGTTGATGCTTACAGTGGGGTGTTACTAAACCACTATGGCTTAACTGAAGCTAGGTATTGTTTATCGCACATCCTCGCATAATTCTTAAATTGTCCCTAACATTCGAGGGAAGATGATTGCAATTTTCCAAAATGACTACAGGTACTACACAGTTCTTTTTGGTGTCTCAAGAAGCATTGGCATTTGTTCTCAGGTTTGTTCTGTTTCATCTCCTGTGTTCCTTAGTATGTTACAAGGCAGTTGTTGATTACTTTTCTTGATGCAGTTGATATGGGACCGAGCTCTTGGATTGCCTCTAGAAAGGCCAAAAAGTGTTACAATGGAATGGCTTGAGAATCACTGCAAGAAGGCATTTTCATCCCGAGAATGGGTGGAGGTGCAGTAATAATAACCATAGCTCAAAGGCATGGGTTTTGTGACAGACAGATGTAAGAATTGCGAGTTTCCAGTATCGTATTCGAACTCACTGACGATTTTCAAGGCCTAGATTTGTTAATCTTCTTTACGCCATTTGGTGTATGCAATGTTAGGATGTCAGCCGGTGCTTTTGGTTACTTCTTCTTCGTTTTAATCAATAGGAAGTATTATCTTAACAATTGATAAAGGCCAATCTAGGTGCTGCGATCTCACGTTGGTGTTGAATAGTCTACTACTGCAGACAGAATTCGCTGCCTTAGCAATTATACTGCTTTCTATAATGAAACTTATCTGCTTTCCATTTGTCTTTCTTCTTATGGATTTGATAGAGGTGTTCTTGGTTTATTAATTAGGCTTCAGGTTGAGTTTGGATATAGTCATGTGAAACTCGCTCCATTTAGTTACACCCGTAACTCCAAAGTCGAAGATCACCTCTTAACTTCACGTCTTCTTTTCATTTTATTATATTTGTGGTCAATGTGTACCCAAAACACTATGATCAAGGTCAGTATTTTTTTTTTTTGATAAAGTCAAGGTCAGTATATTAAAAAGTGTGAACAAATATCATAGTTTGCTGAATACAACTTTTTTTTTTTTTCAATTTGTAAAAAAGTTTAGTATAGTCTTCACTCTTCACCGAAATCTATTCGTATAACTTCTTTAACCTATTCTTATGCCACATATAGTGTGCATGTGATTTTTTTTTCTTTTAGTTTTTTAAGATTCTTTATAATATTTGGAAAAAGGTTATATATCTATAAATTTATATATAGGGTTAATTATAAAATATCTAAAATTTATTATAATACTGATCTGAACTTTTAAAAATAATGTTAAAACTTTTAACTTTTAATTTGTTACAAAAACAACTTGATGTTAAGTTTTTCGTAACTAACAAATTATATCAAATTTTTTGACATTTTATATGTCTGAGGTGTGTCTTTTTTTTTCAACTCGTTTATTTAATGATCAGTTAAGTTAAATTAAAAACACAACTTACTTTTTTGACATCTCAGTACTTCTTCAAATGCAAAGTTGTTGTTTGAATATATGAACAAATTATATGATATTGATAATAACTTTACTACTATATATTTGGAATGTGAAAAGGGGCATTTATAAGTATGCTAGGTACTTATTTGATGAAAATAAACTAGGCGTACTAATTGTTTTTTTGTGTATAAGGCATACATTGGGGGTTTGATATGTTAGTACCTTTTCAACCTATGTAGATCAAGTTTCAAAAGGCACATTAAAGTTTAAGTTGGGAAGCTCATTAAACCCAAAGGAAGACTCAATACTAATTAACATAATTCAAATTAAGGTTGAAGAACATTTAGATACTTAAAACCTATGTTATTTGGCTAATTTAGTGTATCATTATTTATTTAATATTTTAGTATTTATTTTGTTGTTATTAGACCATACTTTTTACTTTTATTATAAAGTACAAAACGTGATTAATATGTTTTTGTAGCTGATTGCTAATTTCTTATTTGGATTATAACTTAGTGTGGGGCTAATATCCAATTTGATTAAGAAAAGCTTTAAAAGTGGTACTTTCCTTGTGAGGCGTAACCTTGATTGAAATATTATTCATAGAGTTCTAATTACAGTTTTATAATAAAGTCCAAGTTAAAATAAAAGTTGTGGTAAGTTTCCTAATTGAACCAGAAATATAATAGTGCATTAGTAGTTAGTGTTTTAATTCAAATAGAAGCCTTTGTTACATTTGTAATTATTCTGATTATCAAGTTCATTTTTGTACTCACCCAATATAAAAGGTATTTTTAATCAATAAAAACATATTTAATTTCCAAAATATTGAGAGCATGAATGCTTCATAACATTTAAAATACTTATAAACATATTTTTTAATTCAGTCAATTGTTTAAAAATTAATTTATCTTCCTCAATAATATTTCAATATTATCTATTAGTTATCTAAATTTAATTCTTAAATAGTTCACATCATAAGAAAAATAATGTTAAACATATATACGTACTGTGTCATTCAACATTCAATCTCATCACAATACTTATATTAAAAAAGATTATGGTGTAATACGATATAAGTTTCATCTTATTGATATATCATACGTTTTCACACGATTTACCCTTTCTATTATTATGTAGTATGAATATAAAAATTATACCCTTTAAATTTCATTTAACTAATAATTATTATTAATTTTATCCAAAAATTGTATCATAATAATAAAATTGTTAAATGATGAGTAATAATATGCCTTTGTAGTATAATTTTAAGCCAATTTATCAAGTATTTTATGATTGTATACATCCAAGAAAAAGAAGTTCCTAAACTAGGAACTCATTGTTTCCATATGGGATTAATTGTGTGATACGTATCATATACCGTGAAACTTGATTCCTAGTTCTTCTACATGCTCATCCACTCTTTTTTCAAATATAGAAATATTTGGCGGGTAATACTGGTGATATTAAGTGGGAGTTGTTCCCGCCATTTTCCCTATTTATTCATTTCCTCCTCTACCTTTCGTGCCACTGAATAGAAACAAAAGCTAATCCCCCCGACTATTGATCCAATTGAATCGGGATAAATTCCGAGTCGACTCTCCGTAACTACGAGTCGTTTTCTAATTTTTGCGTTATTATTATGTTAAGAAATAAAATATGTAAAATATGCTCTATGGTTGTACCTATACTATACATCTTGTGACTTGTCCAATCTTAAAGCTAGTGGGCCCCGTTTAGTTTTGTGTGGTTGTGATTTATTCCGACTTTTAAAAGGGTGGCTTTTAATACATTTTCTTTATATAACACATTTTAAATTCCTAAATTATAAATTATAGCATAATTATATATAATATTAAAATATGAATTAAATATAAGTTAATAATAATTGAATTAATTAAAATATGAATATATTATATAAAAATAAAATGATAATTAATTTATTATTAATTAAATTAAATATATAAAAATAACATTAAATGGGGGTAATTACATCTTACGGAGGATAAATAGGGGTTTAAATTCGGTAAAATGAGCTTATCTCCATACAATAACCACCCATTTTTGATTTCAGGATAAAAATCTAAAAAATTATCGAGTCCAACGAGCCGACTCTTCAACTCGTAAAACTGAGTTCCGAGTCAAGGCACCCAATGGTGCTCAGTGCTTTGTTAGCAATGCGCAAAAGTTATGAGGCCGTTGTTGTCTCTTATTAGGGCATATCTCTCTCGACTACACATGCCCATTCTCACACAAACAAAATCCTCAATCTCTTCTTCATCGGCGGTTAATTAAACCCTAACTAGGTATTTCTACACTCCTTTTTTTAACACATATACGTGTATTTGTAGTGTTAATATTGTGGTTACCGACGCTCCATCCAAGAAGTTTCGAGGATTGACGTTCTTGATTAGAGTAACTCACTCGGTCCGGTACGTTTTTGAATGCTGTAATTTGTTAGTCGATTATTTGCTTGTTTTGAAGAATAATCTTTTTACTGGACCTCAGGTTTTATAAAAAATTGTCACTCGTCGATTTTGTTTTTGTTTTCTCTTATGTTTTTTACTCGTTTTATAGGGATGCGCGACAGACCTTAAATCGACGCTAGATGGATAGATAGGTACTTCTGGTTGATTGTGGAAAGACTAGGGATTTTTTTTCTTTTTCTAGTGGGTATTGGATTGGGTTTTTGATCTGAGATCCGAATTCGGTTCGTCAATGGAGTCTACGGAGGTAAAGAAGAGAGGTCGAGGGAGGCCAAGGAAGCGCAGGCGAGAGGAAGAGGACATTAACAAAGGGTTAAGTAGTTTTATTAAGAAGCAAGTTATCGAACTTACTTGGAAGCCACTTGTGGGTAGATATGTCTTGAAGGAATTTGTGGGTAACGGGATTTTTCTTGGAAAAATAGTGTCCTATGATACTGGATTGTATAGAGTGGATTATGAGGACGGTGATTGTGAGGATTTGGAAGGTGGTGAGTTACGTCAGTTGCTCTTAGGTGATGATGATTTTGACGATGATTTGACTGTTAGAAGAAAGAAATTAGATGAGTTTTTGTTGAAAAAGAGTGCACAGAAGAAAGAGTTGGAGAAGAAAACGGAGGATTTGAAAAATGAAGTGGATGGCGTTGAAGGTGGAATAACAGGTGTAAATGTGGATGGTGTTGAAGGTGGAATAACAGGTGTAAATGAAGGGGTGCAAGGTGAGAGTGGTGCAGACTCCTTTAGTGGTTCATTAGAGGATGCACAGGACAGAGATTTGGGACAAGAGGTGGAGACCTCATTTGTCCCACGTCCACATTTACCTCCATCATCGGGAAATGTAGGTGTTCCCGAGGAGTATGTTACCCATCTTTTCTCAGTATATGCATTTTTGAGGTCATTTAATATCCACCTCTTTTTGAGTCCATTTACTTTGGATGAATTAGTTGGAGCAATTAATTGTTGTGTTAAGAACTCATTGTTGGATTCCATTCATGTTGCTTTGATGCGTGCCTTGAGACGCCATCTTGAGATCATGTCTTCCGAAGGTTCAGAGCTTGGATCAAGATGTTTGAGGTAAATTTGGATATTTGATTGTGGTAACTGGTGCATATGATCTATTTTTAAACCTGTGATATGGAGGTGAGTAATTTTTAAATAGCGGTATTTTCTGTTAAAATGAGCTTTGAAAGAATGAGTGTTTAGTGGCATATGAAAAAGAATTGTTACTATTTGCTTGTTTTTCTTTTTCTTGTGTATTGTGATGTTTTAATCTTTTTCTTTTGATGTTGATAGAAATCTTAAGACAGGAATTTACTTTTGTACATGCTTGTCAAATGAGTATTGCCTCAGGCCCTTGTTGTATGATGTATGCTTTGGTCTTTATTTGTACACCAGCACAAATTAGTAATGCTTTTATTTCTACATCTTATATTTTATAACATTTTTGATTTTCCTATGTTTTGCCCTCAGATGTTTATAATTAAGCTGCACCTCCTTTATGCAGGTGCATTGACTGGAGCTTGCTTGATTCATTTACATGGCCTGCATATTTAATTTATTATTTTACAATAATGGGCTATGTAAAGGGATCTGAGTGGGAAGGATTTTATGACCTTTTGAAGAGGGAGTATTATTCATTACCAGTGGGTAGGAAGTTAATGATTCTGCAGATTTTATGTGACGATGTCTTGGAGTCCTCAGAGTTGCAAGCAGAAATTGGTATGCGTGAAGAGGTAGAATTTGGGATAGATCCTGATACTGTTTTTATGGATATTCCTGAAAATGGACCAAGAACTGTCCATCCCCGATACTCTAAAACTTCTGCTTGTAAGGATCAAGAGGCTATGGAGATTATTGCAGAAAACCATGGAACTAAGTCTTCTAGCTCTAAATATGGCGGTTTCAGTGCTGGTGTTCCTGATGTTGGTATAGATGGGAATAGTGATGAATGCCGACTCTGCAGGATGGACGGGACCTTAATTTGTTGTGATGGTTGCCCATCGGCATATCATTCAAGATGCATAGGTGTTTCAAAAATGCATATACCAGAGGGGCCATGGTATTGTCCAGAGTGCACAATTAACAAGATGGAACCTGCTATTACAAATGGAACTTCTTTGAGAGGAGCTGACATGTTTGGTGTCGATTTATATCAACAAGTATTCTTGGGAACTTGCAATCACTTACTAGTGTATGTTTTTAGCCTCTTGTTTTGAATTTTCGAGTTAGTTCAAAGCAGTACAATTCGTGAAAATTTACATAATTAACAAAATTATTGATATTAATTTTTTGTACAAATCTGTGTTTCACATTTTTGAAGTTTTTTAAGTTCTTACTTTTTTACACTTGTGCCATTATATTCATTATAAGCCATACTGTATGTTTGCTTGCTGATTCATTCGTAGTTTTTTTATTTGAAATAAAATTTCAGGGTCAGGTCTTCTGGTAGCAAAGAGTTGAGTGTCAGATATTATAATCAGAAGGATATCCCACTGGTCTTGCAAGCACTTTCTGCCTCAATACATTATCGATTGGCTTATATGGAGATGGTTAAGGCAATTGCTGATTATTGGCAAGTCCCTCAAACTGCATTCTTACCCTTGAAAGTGACACATGAGGTTCATAATATATCGTTGCTAAGGGAACATGGAAAATTTGAAGCTCTTCCATCTCCTTGCGATGAGAACCATAGCATTCCAGATGCCATGGAGGCTGAAAAAGGACCTTGTATAAAAGGGAATAATGCAAATAATGTGCCAACTTCATTTCCTGCTATGTCTATGGGTTCATCTATTCAAGCCGAGTCACTTTGCATCTTGGGTAACAATGATATGATGAAACTGCACAGTAAAGAGGAACAAAGTAATTTATTTAACCAACAAGATAATCCATCTGATGTTGCTCACCAAAGCATTGTTAACAGGTCCAATGATGTGAAACCTGAAACATACAACTCAGCAGATAGTGATGGTACTCATATTGAGCATTTGAATGATACTTGTGTACCTGGAATTTTGTCCTCTCAAAACAACAATGGCATTCATGCAGGTTTTAGAAGGTCTGATAGGAATTTAGCTAATTATTCCTTGTATATGGGCATATCTTTTAAACCTTATGCCTACATTAATCACTACATGCATGGGAATTTTGCTGCATCTGCCGCTGCTTATTTGGCTGTTCTCTCAACTGAAGAAAGTCGGGGATCTGAGGCCCCTAAATCAGGCAGTGTAAAGAAGGTTGCCTCTGACATTTCCTTGCAACTAAAAGCTTTCTCATCAGTAGCATCTCGATTTTTCTGGCCAACTTCTGAAAGGAAGCTTATAGAGGTGCCAAGGGAGAGGTGTGGGTGGTGTCACTCCTGTAAGCTCTCTGCTAGCAACAAAAGGGGATGTATGTTGAATGCGGCCGCTTCAAATGCCACTAAAGGAGCCATCAAGATCCTCAGTGGTCTTCGACCAGTTGTGAATGGAGAGGCTAGTTTTACTAGCATTTCAACTTACATTTTATACATGGGTGAGATTTTGTCTGGTCTTACAGTTGGTCCCTTTCGGAATGCAAGTTACGTAGAACAGTGGCGTAAGCGAGTAGAAGGTGCTTCAACTTGTGCTGCCATTAAAGGCCCCTTGCTTGAAGTAAGTTCATTTGATTTTGCAAATAGTTCAAGTTTTTGCTGTTGCTTCCCTTTATTGACTTGTTGAAATATATAGTTATATGGTAATCAATGTGTGTTAATCTTTAAAATCAGTTCATGACATACTTTTTGCATGCAATTTAAATCATGTTGTGTTCATTACTGGAATTTTATGCTTTAAGCAGTACAAGAGATTCACTGTAGGAACACAATCTAAATCCATGAAATAGTCACAAAAGATGGTCATACTTGGACATGCTTTTGGACCAATATCCCTTTTGATAAGTCTCAGTTGCACCCTCCCTTGTTTTATCGATCTAGTAAATCAAACTATCATACTCATATTCTTGGAATAAATGTCAAATTTTCCTGAATTTTCATTTGTTGCTACAATTTCATGTGTAGCTGCACATTCTTCGATATCACAATGATTGGATGGATTCATTAGTCTTTTGTTGTTATAATTTGTAGGTGCTTATTGTTTAGAATCTTAAAGATAGTCCCCATTTCATTGTAATTTTCTCTTTGAAGTCAAATTCAAACATTGTTTCAAGAATTATGTTAATTTTCAAATTTATCCTCAATTTGGAATTCTTTTATGTATGATGCATGGCTAGAGCTATGCATGGATATGGATCATGATGAGAACTTTAATGGTTTTTTTTTTTCTGGTTCTGTATTTCATTGTTTTTGCTCTGAAATTCAAATTTGTTTGTTGAAGCTACTTTTCTCTTTCCATTCTTCTCCTAATTCTTGATCGATAAATTTTTTTCACATTTATCTTCTCTTTTACTCAAGCTTCTAAATTTGTTGATGGGTTTTCTTAGTTCCTCTAATATATACTTTCAATGGTCTGATGAGCACTTGCTCAAATTCATTCTTAACACTTCTGGGACTATATCCATAAGGTGCCTCAAAACCTTGGATTCGTTGAGTAACTCTCTATTCCTATATTAACCATCTGGGACTGACAATGTTGGTTCATTCATATTTTTTATAGTAGTTTGTCAATGAAGATACTTCTAAGTCTTAATTTGGATAAGTGAATGCGATGGTCCCTTATTTTATTACTTGATAATGAGATGCCTGTGCATAGCATTTGAAATTTTGGCATTTCATGAATCAAATTTCATGAACACTCTACTCTGGGCTGATATTACCTCATGGTCTTATTTGCAGCTTGAGCAAAACACACGCTCTATTGCTCTTTCAGGGGACTGGGTTAAGACAGTTGATGATTGGTTGGTTGAATCTTCTGGGGCCCAAGCTGCTGGAAACATTGTTGTGACCACACAAAAACGTGGTCCAAGTGGGAAACGCCAGAAAAAAGAATATGTAATATCTGACATTTCTCATGACAACAATGAAAAGTGTTTTGTTTGGTGGCGTGGGGGAAAGCTATCAGAACTTGTCTTCCACAGGGCAACTTTACCTCAGTCAGCTTTGAAAACGGCAGCTCGGCAAGGTAATTTGACTCTTGTATGAGTCCTTTCCAAGCTTCTTTGCATATGAGAAAGTTTGACTTGCATTATACTTATTTTTCTTGATAGTTAGATGATAGTACTACTTTCTAGCCAGCCTGTCTGTGGCCTTCATCCATTCTGTTGTACAGGGCTTGTTGACTTTGCAGCAGAAAATCCTTTTTAATATATTTTAAATATGTGCATATATATTGAAAAAGTGAATTTATAATTTGAATTATAGGTGGCTCAAGAAAGATTGCTGGTCTCCAGTACACTGATGATTCTGAGATTCCTAGAAGAAGCAGACAGTTAGTGTGGAGAGCTGAAGTCGAAAGGAGCAAAAATGCATCACAACTTGCACTGCAGGTTTGTTATCTTATGGAACAATAATAATTTATTACCTACATCCTCGTTTCATGTTTTCTCTTGGTCTTGCTGCAAATTTTTTATGTTTATATTGTTGTATAACTTCTGATAGCCCTATTGGAATTCACTTTCAGGTGAGGTATTTGGACTTGTATGTGAGATGGAGTGATCTTGTTTGTCCTGAGCAGAACCTCCAGGATGGCAAGGGTCCAGAGTCTGAAGCGTCTTTTTTCAGAAATGCAAATATCTGTGATAAGAAACTTGAAGGAGATAAGATTAAGTATGGAGTGATATTTGAGGGTCAAAAACATGTCCCTTCCCGCATCATGAAGAATATAATTGAAATTGAACAAACCAAAGATGGAAAGAACAAATACTGGTTTTATGAAGCACATGTTCCTCTTTATTTGATCAAAGTGTTTGAAGAAAAGCGAGAAGTAGTAGTCTTGCCCCTGGCTAAGAAATTGACAAATAAATTATCCGAGTTTCAAAAAAGGCAATTGAAGGCCTCTCGTAGAGATATCTTTTTATATCTGGTGCGTAAGAGAGATAAACAGGAGAAATGTTCATGTGCTTCATGTCAACATGATGTTTTACTAAGGTAATTATTTCACCACATTCACTTTCTTGTTGATTTTGCTTAAAATGATTGCTGTGAGTTAACTATTTTTCTTTTATGGTGCGATATTCAGGATTACAGTAAAGTGCAGTGATTGCCAAGGTAAGCTAGTGCTAACCTTCCATTTTAGCTTCTTATCTTTCTTTAATGGTAAGATTGGAAGTGCCTAATACATTGGCAAAGTAAAAAATGGAGAATTTGTTCTTTGGCGGATCCTGTTATTGGCATTAAACTTGTTTTTTTGTTTGTTTGAGTGGACTGCTTTTCTGGAATTGCAATTGAAGCAACTATAAACGCTGACTGTTTGAAGGGATAGTTTCTCTTCTGCAATTTTTCAAATTGTTTTCCTCCGTTGTTGATGCTAACGGCTTTCTTTTGGTGTATTGTTTTTATTAGGTTATTGTCATCCAAATTGCACTTTGAGTTCAACAACTCATGTAAAGAACAAATCTGAGCACTTGATCACCTGCAAGCAATGTTACAGTGCTAAAACTATAGGCCATTATAAAAGCAGCAATGAATCACCCACCAGCCCCCTTCCCTTGCCAATGCAAGAATGTCAGAACGAAGTGACAGCTATGAAAGGCGCAAAAGCTAGAGTTCATACTCATTTAGGACCTATCAGAACCCAGAAATGTCGTCCTGGGAATAAACAGATTGCTTCTGCTTCTAGTTTGCAAACAAAAAGGACTAAATCATTCAATCTGGGTCTCATATTTAAGAAGAACGATGAGGATACAGGTGTTGATTTTAGGCGGAAAAATATTCTTTTTAGGGGAAGTTCAGCTGGGACACCTTCATGTGTTATGTGCAAAAAACCATACAACTCCAATCTCATGTATATTCATTGTGAAACTTGCGATCGTAAGTTTCTATTTCTTTATCATGTTTTGTGAAGCGCATATTTTCCTTGGGTAATGTATACTTGAGCAATTTTTTAAACATCTATGTTGCTTTATGCAGATTGGTATCATGCAGAGGCAGTTGAACTCGAGGAGTCCAGACTTTCTGATGTTGTGGGCTTCAAGTGTTGCAGATGTCGTCATGTAAAAAGACCCCGCAAATGTCCTTACGCAGATGACCGTGAAGGTGAGAAGCCAGAAGGACAGAAATCACAGAAGAAGACATTGAAGCAAGGACATATAGAGGTGGACTCTTACTCTGAAGCAATCACTGAATCTAAGGAGTACAAGCCGTATGCACCGATGTTTTCTGTGAATGAAGATTTTATACAAGATGATGATCCTTTGCTTTTCTCACTGTCGAAAGTTGAACAAATTGATGAACAAAATTCAGAAGTAGATTTTGAATGGAGTAATACTGGACAGGGGCCACAAAAGTTACCGGTTAGAAGGCATGGAAAACGTCAAGGAGATGCTGAAGGTATCTCCAACAACATTATTTACCATGATGAACCAACCGGTTCAATTGAAACATCTAACATCATGAACTCGAGAGAGGAGTTTTCTTGCGTTGGGTGGAATGTTTCCGCTAATGGACTTCAAGGTGGGACGCTGATCGACTATGAGGGTATGAGCTATGAAGACATGGAGTTTGAACCACAAACCTATTTCTCATTTACCGAATTGTTGGCACCTGATGATGAGGGCCAACTGGACGGATTGGAAGCTTCTAATGTGTTGAGGAATGGTGAAAATCATTCTCGTGCTGTTTCATTGGATGGCAGCGCAGAACAAAATATGATGGTTACATATAGTGGTCAACCGGAGTCAACAATATCATCCAAATCAAATTTTGATACAACCCCGTGTAAGATATGTTCACACGCGGAACCGCCTCCCAATCTTTTCTGTGAGATTTGTAGATTAGTGATACACAACCATTGTTCCCCTTGGGGTGAGTATTTGCCTCCAGAAGGCTGTTGGAAGTGTGGAGATTGCCGAGAGTGGCGTTAGCTGACTTGATTATTGTATGTTGTCTGGATTTGATGTGTTCCGAGTCTGGGAGCGATATCTAAGGTTGTAAACTGAATGAAAATCTAGTATTAAGCAACGGTGTAAATAGGGTTCTTGCTTTGAGGAAAGGGGAAAGGCCTTGGCATGCCTGATGCCTGCATCTTTCATCTCAGTCAAAACGGGAGATGATTTTAAAAAGATGGCTCAAACGCCTTCTCATGTGGATTTGGGTGAGCATACGAGGCTTCGAATGGAACAGACTCGAGTGTCCTTTGGAATCATAGTAACGCCACTTTTTCCTTGTTTGGGTAAGTTTTGTCTTCTGGTATCGATCGGACTCGTTCTTAGAAGGATCATTTTCTAAGTTTGTCTCCCTCGGAAATGGTGAATCATTTCATGAGCATAATCATTCACCTTTCAAGCTTAAATTTTTATCTTTTAATTGGAGGATAAGCAGTTATTTTTGGATGTGCTTATCTGACTGATTTGGTTAGTGTAAATGGGAAATTCCGTCCTTTCTTTTCTCGGTTTGCAACTTTAAACCACGCTTGACTGCATTGTTCATGAGCTTGATGGATGAGAAAAATGATCACTGCTCATAAACTTACAAGAGGAAAAAAAATGTTTAGGCATTTTTATATTGGACTGAAACAGTTGGGGAACTCTGATATGTTGATTTATTGCAAAAGGATAAAAAAAAGTCGAGATAAGAGATGGGAGTTTTTTGTTTTTTTTGGCGTTTTATATGTAATTAAGTTGCCAATTGCAAAAGCGGTTGATTGAAAAAACATAATGTAAAGTGCTGGGTAAAGCAAATGAATGGCATTTTACCGTTTCATTCCAATGCATTGACAAACAAATAATACAAACTATTACAAGCTCCCTCTTAATTCATGTAAATAACTACAAAAACTGTAGAATTTCATACTACGGAAACCAATCCACTTAGACTGGGAGTGAGTGCACAAAGGAAAAATGTAAAATACAATCAAAAGGGGAAAGAAAAACCCTCGCCCAATTCCGAAAGAAAGAAATATAAAAGAAAAATAACAACTCAGCTAAAGCACGTTACAATTGTGCAAAAAAGAATTATCAAAATCCCGACCAACCCTGCAGGGAAACCCATCAATCTCTTTATGCTGATCACAAGTTAGCTCACTCGATTACGCCAGCCCTAGCATCCTGAATTTCCCAACCACCGGTTTAACGTTATTCGAGTGAACGAGCGGCAGGCCAGTTGTATAAATCAGGTAGGTTTTACAAGTATACAATCAACAAATTTTCACATAAATCTCCTTCACTTGATCACAGCAATCCAGCTAGAATAGCCCCAGGATCATTGGAAGGTGTAGGTGGAGTTGGTTGCACTACTGGAGGTGCTGGAGCTGGTGCAGGAGCACGTGGTGTCATAGGAACACTAACCAGTTGTTCTTTGATGAATTCTTTCAACCTGCAAATTAAAGGTCAGAAATACGTGATAAATTGTGGCTGGAGAAGTGCATCGGGTCCAGTAGTCAAAATACATACTCGAATGTTAGTACTGGATCTCCAGATGCAACTGTCATTCGCAATTGTGTTCTGTCCGCTGGATCTGTCTCAATTCTGACCTGAAATTTTGTACCAAAAAAGCACTCATACTCTATTGCCGACTTAATCACAAACCAGTGCAGAAGTCAGAGACAGTGAAACACATCAAGCTAATTATGCAGTGACTCCCAGAATATGACTGGTGAGATTTCAAATAGAAGGAAATAAGCAATCTCTTACCAAGCATAGCATAGCTTGTGTACTCTCTGAATAAAAGGTTGTACATGCAACCAGGTTATTAGGATTTGGATCCTAGATACAGAAACGAACAGTCAGAATCCATGTTATAATCCAAAGAAGTGGTCAATCAGGTGAATGGAAAAGACAACTTACAAGCCCTGGACAAACCATTAGCCGAAAACTGTTAAATAGGTTTGTCATTTCAACGAGAGGAAGCGGTCTTACACCTCTAACCTGTATGATAATTCAGAAAATTTTACAGAAGGTGTTGGTTGATTCAGAAAATAACCAAGTAAAAGAATTTATTGACAGGTTGACAACAGCAGATGGATGATTCCATATCGTTGTCAACTATAACTGGATGCGAAGATTATTATCCTGCTCCAAAAACTTTCATGGATGCTTGACATCTTATTTTCTACCAATTTGACTTGCATCGTCATTAAAAACACATTGTAAATAGAAAATAGTTGAATTAATATGAAAATTTCCGTTGGACTTGTTCTACAGTGGCTAGATCCAGTATAAAGAATCATAAGAACCAGAAATTCTCTTATAACGTAACTAAGAAAAACTTGCACAAAACATGCTGCAAAGTACACTTACGACTTCTTGAAGCTTCAAAGGTGGCCCTGAAAGTGATCTCCATTGAGGAAAAAACTCTTCAGCAGACACTGATATAGGCTGGAGAAATTTGTTCAGGACAGCTGAAAGTCGAAGTTTGGCATTGACCTAATTAAAGAAGTGGAAAGTTAACTAAATATGATTTGATGATTAATATACAGTCCCTGAAGACTAGCATGATAACACAAGAATGACACAGTACCATGTTTGTACCAAACTTGTAGGAGAAGTCAAGTACAGCCACATCCCTGCTTGGACGAAGATTAATTACTTCAAGTGGGCATTGAACCTGTACAACCGAAGAAGAACAATCAGAGAACAAAGAAAGACAAAAAAGTAGTGAGAAATAGTTATGAACTGTTAGCAAATGGCGGAAGCACACTCACCTGTGCCCTGGGAGGAATAGTTTCCGGTACTAATGAAAGCTCCAACTTTAAATGTGCAGGAGGCAATATCAGAGCCTGGACAGAAATAAGAGGAGAGGTATTTTTGTTTCCCAAGAAAAGGACGAGACGACCATGATGTGCCCGCCACTCTGCTTTAATCCCAATCTGAAAAACATTCAGGAAGTTACACACTTTCTAGACGAATTTATTCAGATATAGTAAAACCAATTACATATGCGACATGGTATTGTGTTTTAAATATAGAATCATGAGTAAACTATGATATCAAGTTGGAGAACAATTAAGGACAAAACAAAAGAAAAATAATACCTGAATGAATGGATCCTCATATAAAACACCACTGTCCTTTAAGCATAAAGCATAAAATCTTTCATTAACATTTCCAATTGGCTGAAATCAAAAGAAAATTAGCTAAGTTAAAGTCAGAACATGAACTTGGAAACTTCATGCTGATATAAATTGTTGACAGGTTTACCAACATGTAAGTTCCTAAATTTGAAGAAATGTCAGACTACAGCTACATCTTTGATCAAGAAGGGAAAGTAAAATGCAAATGGATTCTACAAAAAGATAGCAAGCTACCTGAACAGAACTTGTTTGCTCTCCAACAGGTACAATAGCAGCACCATCTGCTTCAGCCAGAATGCCTTCCATTCCAGATATTGCATTTTTCTCAGATTGGACATCAACTGTTGGAGGACCTTCTATAGCCAATGGACCCAAAAGGTCACCAAGCAGATCTGCTGAAGGAGCTTCAGGATCTGTATTACTCAAAATCCCATTTGGTTGTGTTAAGCCCTGATCTCCTGGAATGTCCTCCTGACAAGATGCATAATGCAACATTAGTAATGCAGGTAATTTGCAAGTTCTCAGCACATACATAGAGAAGACAAAGATTCAATTGAGGAAAAACTAACTGCATTGCTAGTCATGTCGGGAACTTTCACTAGACTAAGTTGGCCAACAGGTGATGGTGTCCCATTAGCAGGGCGTTGGTCAGTAACAACCAATGCATTTGACATTTGCTGCTGCATTCTTGACTTAATAGCACTTTGGTCAGCAATATCTACCTCTGTATCTTCAGCCTTTTTAATCAGTGCAGACTAAATCACACAAAGGCAATATTACAGTTACAATGACAGCGTGGAGCTGAACTATTTAACATTAACAGAGTTCAGTAACAGATGGGACAATATCCTCAGAATGATAATGTCAAGTGAATGACTTACCTGACGCTCAGGGAATTTAGGCATTTCAGCCAGTATGTCCATTAGGGCTGCACCTTTCCTGCTTAATGCAAAATATTCTGTAGCTCGTTGTTGTATCTCAACATCAATGCAGCTCTCATACCTATACAATTGCAATTTTAGTTCAAATAATGCCAAAAACATCAAATACCAAACCTCAAAGCTGAATATATGAGAGATAAATCTCACTTGTTGAATATGGTCCAGATTTGGTTTTGCAGTTCTGGGTCAGGGGGCTGACTGTGCATCAAGATCTTAGCATAGGATGACAGAAGGATTGGAATGGTTGAAGTTCTGAATAAAAATGCACAATTTTTAGGTGTGAACTGACTGAAAACAAATACATTTACTGTGACAAGGACAATAGTTAATTGCTCTTACGATACGGTAGGAAGCTTCTCATGTATGATGCTAAATACTTCCTTTGGACTACATCCGGGGCGTCTAGCCAAAAGATGGCTGTACTCTCCTAGAAGATAAGCGCTGACCTGTACCATGCATGCATTAGTGCCAAAGTATATTGACTTGAGCCTTTCCTGAATTTTACCTCAGATATTATTAGTAGGACCAATGCATGTTTGTACTAAAAACCCACCTTAACCATTGTCTCATGAACAGCAGGCTTGTCAAGATACTCCCTAGCTTTGGCTGCTGCATAAGGCTGATCAAAATTTCAATTCTAAGATGAGGATTCATCAAATCAGCATAAATACTATCAACTGGATGGACTATGCCTACGGAGTATGCTTATTACTTGTAGGTCTTCGTTGTTCGTAACAAACTGCACAACACGGAACCATATATCATCACTGACAAAATCTCCTGCCTTGTCAATCAACTGAAGGATGACATCCACATACCTGCAATCAATATAGAAAATGTTACATGCAAATATAACTTATTAGTCATCATCCAACAACATATTAATAATTTTAGTAACAAAACCAAGCTTGACTGACAAATGCCCTGAAATTCCATGGAGATTACTAATTGATGAATAGGCACACTACAAAGACTTGTTTAACTTTAAATTCTGTGGGCATATACAGAGTACTAGTGAATCTGCCCATCTTATAAAGCAATCTCTACCGGCTGCACAATAAGCTTAAGCTGCTACAGCGATTACTTTTCTGCTTTGGCACAACAGTGCAAACAGTTGAATATACAATGGGTTGGTTGCCAGAAAGAAGCATACAATTTTGTCCACAATGATGCAGAAATAAATGCAACTAAGATATAGCTGTTTGAATATTGACATCCTCTTAAGAAATTGTTTGACAATTAACTTCTTGATCCCTAAAAGGACCATCAATAAGCATCTGGATTAGTTTCAAGCAGTTATATCTCTCCTTAACCAGCCTCCTGGAAAAATAATTTTGCAAAATTCAGTGAAAAAATTGTTTAAGTAACACATCATCAGGTCATCTCCTGCAAAAGTGGCCAGAACAGCTCAGTTAATCCAACTCCAACATATCCATTAATCTACAGAAAATTTTGTTTCAGAAGTAACATATATTCCTTTTATCCAAAATCATTGTCCTTCTCATTGGTTTTCCAAATGCACATGCATTTTTCATTGTTCAGAATTATTTCTCATCTATGTCCTAGGCTCATATACCAGTGATCTACAAGTGCTTTGTACAATGCCCCATATCTTTCCAGGTAACTGTTCTTACCAAGACAAATCTGGAGCAAACTTCTCTGCAAGAATAGCAGCTTTCAGAGACAATTCTTCACGCATTGCAAAGTCTGCTGTGCTGAGATACTGAACATCAGAAAATGTCAGGCACAATAGTGATCTTACTACACTACAATTTCACACGATAAAATATGAATTTCATTCATGTAGTACAAGTACTCTACAAATTATTTTTACCTGCAATAGTTCTTCCACTATGTCTTTTGCATTTGAAACATCACACATACCATAAAGTAAATCAAGAGCACGACGCCGAATACTGTTTGAGTAAACACAAGTCAACAAAAGTAAGTTTGCACCATAATAGTTTGACAAGAACCACAACATATAGCTAATCTAATCCCATAGTTTTATCCCATGCTTGACTCAAACTACACAATTCTGACTCAAATTAACAGCTAAAATGAAGGAATATTTAATATGAAAGTGGTAATAGCTTCAGAATGGGCTGAAGTAACATCCACCAATAGCAAATCAATGAGCAAGAAATTACACCTGGCATATGGATAAGGACGAGAGAAGATGAAAGTATTATTAACTGTAATATACTTCAAATACCTGATGTCAGGATCTTTCAGTGAGGTTATTATCTGTGCCTGATGCCTTTTAATAATATCTTGGACATCTGTAACCATCAACATCCGAGTCATGTTCTCCTGCAGAAGTCCAACAGTACAAAATAAGGCAATCAGGTAGATATAAAGCAGTAATTACACAGAGACATCAAATATTAACAAATTACATTTACAGAATTTTTTTTACATCACTAAGGCTGGAAAAACGTCACAGAAAAAAAAGTATTTACCCTGACTTACCAAGCCAAGATAACGGATATTTGGTTCACGGACTGCTATGAATTTTCCAAGGAGAGCAACGCACTGAGACATCATCTCTTTTTCAGCATCAAGATGCATCACCTGTAATTGAATGATTTAAATACACCATAGACAACACAGAGCTCATCAAAACGCCCAGAAGAACTTAAATGATTTGAGGATCTATGTGCGAAAACCAGACATAAAATGCAATCAACTAAATTTCTCATTTGTAGCACAAACTGCCTAAACTGAGAGAGAAACAAATCATGCTTTTCCATATTTTAGTATGTAGAGTTTTCAACCTCTCGTGCATCTATGTGCCTGTGTGTGTGGGGTTTTCCCCTTTCGGAAGGATGGGAGAGAAAGGCACCAATCATCCACATAACAAAAGAAAACTTCGTAAGCACAAAAACTATGAAAGGTGAAGATCAAAGAAATTTTCATATATTTGAAAAGGTTTGTTTTCTTAAAAATTACTACATTAATAGGATTACAAGAGGCTTATCTTCTTAAAAGTAAACAATCCATATAGATCTATAAAAATTCAAATTGTTAGTTGCCAAAAATTGTTGCACATTAAAAAAGGAATGGTGAGGAGAAAACAAAAGGACAAAGAAGCATAAATAGTGCGCACATAAAAAAAAAGTTCAACTAGACAACATATTTCTTACAGTGACACCTTTTCATGGAAAGAGAACTTACAAGAGAAAGTGCCTCAAAGAGAACAGCATGAGATGCATTGTTCTTATTCACATTTTTAACAACATCAGTTCCCATTAATATCCGCTGCAGAACCTGAAAACATGAACTTAGATGTAATTAGAATCAGAAACACAATATATCATTAAGTTAAATTCACTGAGCAGAGTCTAACCTCAAACAGTGATCTTCTTGTATTAGGATCTTCAATAGTTGGAAAGTACTGAAGAGCCCTCATTGTTTTAACCTGTGTGTCCAAATAGCAGAATCCATCAAGAAACATAAGTTGTCAACGGTATCATCATCAATGAATTGCTAAACACGTCATTTGAGGAAATAAAGAAGTTACTACTAGAACAATAAGATCCAGATTTAATATGTGGTAAATTTTAAGAAATAGATAACAAACAAAAATATACAGACCTGAAGCCAAGGTGATGGGATACCATAATAAGTGTATTCTTGTGGAATATCCTGATTCCTGGCCAGTCGCTCTAATATCTTCACACATTTTGGAAGACAACTCCAGTAAGCTTCATGGTTATTTGATACTAAAGCAACAAGAAGACTCATAGAAGATGTCAAAACACCAAGATCACGTTCATCCAAGAGCTGCGCCATGCGATCCGCCCTAGAACATAAAGCAAAGGAGAAGTCAAATTTATACAGGTAAGTTTGGAACATAATAGTCACGATGTAGCGATTAAACATACCAGCCATCTACATTTACAACATCAGGGTTTTTTCTAAACAAGCGCAGTAGACATAATGCAGCTTTCTTTCTCACAAGAGGTCTGCAGCTACTAGAAATCTGAAATCCAGTAAAAGGAAAAATGGCGTCAAGATAATATTTTAAGTGGATGCCAGTTAAGCTAACAACGCTATGTCATATCTTACGATTAGCTTCTGAACATCTGGTGCTAATGATTCAGCAAATTCTCTCCCACCAATATTTCCAACCTACAAATTATGACATAAAAATTTTAGTGCACAGGGTTGAAGTCCCGATGTCCTAAATTCATAATTGTGTCACACTGTAATGTTTTGAATACAAAATTACATCGTGCAAACTCTAATGAAGCAATATGAATGAGAAAGGAAATGAGAGATGGGGCAAGCAAGCCTGCAAAGCACACATAAACAAGGAGACAAAGGGACTGACAGCAACCTACAAGGTTTCCAAGTGTTTTTTCCTAAATTCGTAATGATCATGCTAGATAATATAAATGTTTCCACTATCACAGCTTCAAAATTTTAAATAAACAACTTTCAAGATTCACAAACAACTTGGGTAACTTTAGAAAACGCAAACAGTGACATTATATTTGATTAAAACAGATCATAAAATGTTGATCAATATTCACCAAGTCATATTCTACCAATATAGTGGGCAAAAAAAATGTTCTAACAATACAGTGAGCAAAAAAAATATACCAATACAGTGACCAAAACAATGATCTACCAATACCAGAGCATCCCGATTTATAACCAATAGGATCATCAAGGAAATGTCAAGATCAAAACCAGTCTACCAAATGTATCCATACTAATGATAAATAGGAGGTGTTTTGCTTCGGAGAAAAGAACAGCAGACAGCTAGCTTTAGCAAATTTAAAACGTATAGTAAACATGATATCTGTAAAACCTAAAATATACCAGTTCATCTAGACATGTAAGAATAAAAAGAGACATACATTGATCATTTTCTACAAAGAAATATCAGATTTTCAACCATTTTATAGGTGATAATTTTCCGTTTAATTCTAAGGGTGCTCTTTGAGAAGGTAGAGACTATAAATAGAACTTTTGCACTACATTTCAAATAAGACAAGTAGTATCCTAAATCCAAGGAAGCAATTAAAACCAACAGTAGAACCCCAGTTAAACAGTGCACTACAAAGTTGATAACAATGATAATAATACGCAATTACACAAGTAAAACAGGATGACTGCAGTACCATTGTCAATGCCAAGCACTGAAAGGTTTCATTTCGACCTATGATATCATTTCGCACGGTATTTATCGCCAATCTCAAAAAATCATGGTTCTCGTTGAGCAAACATGATGTCACTATGTAGCCAACCTGCAGCAATTAGCAGCAAAGAGGTGAAGAATTGGAGCAGTTTGTCCTAATTAACTTGCTAAATACATCAGAACAAATTACACACTTAAGCATGGCATGAAAATTCAATTACTAAGCACCAAATGACGGTTATGCTACATATCTCCAAATGATTAGCTGCTAATGATCTTGAAGGCCTGAACCATAATACAGAATCAGGAGTCTTTCTTATTAGTTTCATAATGCTCAAACATATCACAGACATCAATCTAATAATGATAATGAAGGATGAAAAACCCTTTAACTAACTAGTTTTCATCATGTGATCAAGATAAATCACCATTGGTGTCATCACCATTAGTTGCATTCTAGGAAGCCATAGAAGAGCAGATGATTAAACAAAACCCAAACGAAGGTTACCTGCTTTTCTGGATACTTTGGTGCAGATATTAAAGAAACTGCTTCCATGTGACCGAAATCCACATCATAACCCAGCATATAAATATAAAGCATTTTCCAAACATATTTCTTCTTTTCATAAGGAGACAAACCCTGATCAACCAAAAAAAATAAAAAATCCTTGTATCAGTAATTGCTAATGAGTTTACTGGTGAATCCACACAAGAAAAAATGTGCATATAGAGCATGAACAGCTTCAATGTCTTAAAACCTAAAATAAAAAGCATGACAACTTTACAAAGAGGATTGGTACCAAAGTTATGGAGGTAAGTGGAACACAAAAGACAACTGGAGTAAATGTTCAATCTACTTAAAATGATAGATGAAGAGGACGTCAGAACTTATTGACCTAGCTAGTGATATGGATGCATTGTGGGAAGAACCTACGAGGCAAATAACAGCTACTTACAAAGAGGAGTGTTTTATTAGGAGTCTATTAGAGGAGTGTTTTTGTAGGAGTCTATTACAGAAGTTTTATTTTTAGTAGGAAATTATTATTTTTGCACTAGTTTCTGTTATAGTTATGTTAATAAAAAATCAACTTAAATAGAAGTCTTTCAAATAGTCCTAAAACAGCTTGAATAGGATTCTTTCTAGGAGTCCTAGTTTAGGTGGAACTTTTATGTTTCTTTGCCTATATAAGGCTATTACATTATGCAATAAAGTAAGCAAGAAGTTATCACAAAAATTAGCTTAGAGGTAGAATAATTTAGTCCAATCTCGGCAAGCCTTGTCCTTGACAAGTGCTGTCAATTTTCATCATCAAAAATAGGTTTTGCGAGGAAGGGAACCAAAGTAAATAAGGGAAAAGATATTAACTTCCTAGAGCATCGTCCTTGGACTCGATCCCAAGCACGGGCACATAACAATTTGGTATCAAAGCAGGAGTTCAAGGACAAAACAGGCTACTCAGCTACAGAGCAATCTTCGACAGATTGGCAGATGGATCAGAGGATGTGGGCATTGGAGATGGGGTAGCAAGAATTAAAGGCTCAATATGCCGAGATTATCCTCATGCTTGCAAGGTTGGAAGGTGCAAAAGCAAGCAAGTATCAGGCACCATCATTGCCACCACGGGAAGAGAGGACCGATGGGGGCAATCGAGCAGGAACAATTCTTAAATATACTAAGATAGAATTTCCAACGTACGATGACTCGGTGGATTCGTTGGTTTGGCTTTACAGGTGTGAACAATTTTTCCTAAGCCAACGAACGGCGGAGGAGGGGAAGGTAAGATTGTCTGCCTTTCATTTAATTAGGGAGGCCCAATTGTGGTTCTTTCAAGTTGAACAAGAAGAACCAAAGATGCATTGGTACTCTTTCAAAAGCCATTGCAATATGAGATTCGGCCCTCACCTTAGTAACAACCCTGTAGGGGAATTGACAAACCTCAAATAGACAAAGAGCGTAGAAGAATATTAACGGCAATTCCAAACACTGTTGGCTTGAACCATAGGGCTTCCATGAGACCTACAAGTAAATCTATTCACGGCTGGGTTGGTAGAAAGGCTATGAATTGAGGTGGAGAGATGCAATATACTGTTAATCTTGGGGCTGCAATGAACTTAGCAAAAGCATGCGAAAGAAAATTACAATGTATGCAGATGCAATACACCCAAGGGGTAAGAGGCAGTCAAAACACCACCTTATGGCCATCTTCGCAGCTGGACAGTAGTAGTAATAGCACCAGCGCGAGTGCAGCCACACCTTTAGGAAGTAAGGTAAACTCAGGGGCTAAAACAACAACCTCTAGTATAGCAAGTATTCCGCCCCCGATGGGAAGACGCTTCCCCAGAACAAAAATGACTGAAAGAAGAGAGAAGGGGTTGTGCTACAATTGTGACGAGACTTATTCGGTGGGACACAAATGTAATCGACTATTTTGGAATGAGGTGGCAAATTTTTAGGAAAAGGGGAGGAACTAGTGGAGAGAGAACCTAAGATATCTTTGCATACCATCACTAGCATAACTTGAGTTCGAGCTTAAAGGCAAGCTTGATATCAAAAAGGGGAGTAATGATATGGATGCATTGTGGGAAGAACCTACGAGCCAAATAACTACTTGCAAAGAGGAGTGTTTTATTAGTGCAGAAATTCTAAATTGTTGTATTTCACTCACACTTCATCAGTACATAAATACAAGTATATATGGGAATAGAGGGGGCTATTCTAAGAAACTAATATCTGTACATAATATCCTAATATTTGTACATAATATCATATCTAATTTCCTAACTATATAGGAGTCAATAATATCGAGACTCCCCCTTAAGCTGTGGCTTGTATATGTCATCCATAGCCAACTTGGGAACTAGAATATTGAATTGCCTCTTGTGTAATCCCTTTGTAAGAATGTCAGCTACCTGTTGTGATGTTGGAATATAAGGAACACAAATTAATCCTTCTTCAATCATTTCCTTGAGGAAGTGCTTGTCAACCTCAACATGTTTTGTTCTATCGTGACGAACAGGGTAATGAGCAATTGAAATTGCAACTTTGTTGTCACAATACACTTTCATAGGAACTAAAATAGGAATTTGTAATTCCTCCAGTACCCTTTTAATCCATAGGACTTCACAAATTCCATGTGCCATTGCACAAAACTCAGCTTTGGCACTGCTTCTTGCAACAACACTTTGTTTCTTACTCCTCCAAGTTACCACCAACAAATGTGCAATAACATGAACTTGATCTTCTATTTGTAGCACTCCCTGCCCAATTAACATCAGTATAGACTTCTACTTGAAGGTTGTTCTGCTTACAAAACATTAAACCTTGCCCAGGAGTTCCTTTTAGATATCTTAGTATCCTGTATACAACATCCAGATGTTCTTGGCCTAGTGAGTGCATAAATTGACTCGTTAAGCTCACGACAAAGGCTATATCAGGTTGGGTGTGTGACAGGTATATTAATCTCCCAACTAGTTGTTGGTCTCTCTCCTTATTAATAACGTTTTCAGGGGATTGTTTTAGTCCATATAATGACTTCCTTAGCTTGCACACCTTATTTATCCCATAGGTATCCTCAAAACCTGGGGGTAAGCTCATAAAGACTTCTTCTTCTAGGTCTCCATTAAGAAATACATTTTTTACACCTAGTTGATGTAAAGTACACTCAAAATTTACAGCTAAGGATAGCAATACTCGAATTGTATTTAACTTTGCAATAGGAGCAAATGTCTCTTGGTAGTCAATACCATAGGTTTGAGTAAATCCCTTAGCAACTAATCTTGCCTTCAACCTTTCCACACTACCATCAGCCTTAGACTTAATAGTGAAAAGCCATTTGCAGCCTACCAAACTTTTATCTCTAGGAGAGTTCACCAGCTCCCAAGTTTTATTCTTCTCAAGAGCATTTACTTCTTCCATAACAGTTGATCTCCAATCTGGATCTTGAAGTGCTTCTTGAATGTTTCTTGGCACATACAAATTAGTGATTTTAGAGATAAATGATTTATGTGTGTGTGACAGTTTCCCATAAGATAGGTACTTTGATATGGGATGATTGGTGCAAGCCCGCTTCCCCTTTCTAAATGCTATGGGTAGGTAATTATCAGCAGAGAGATTAGTACAAATATCACTTGTAATTTGTGGGTCAGTAGGTATAGGTTGATCATTACTAGACACAATAAGAGGTAAAGTAGCATAAGGGTTACCTGAATGGTTCCTAGGTTCCTTCTCCGAGAGATTTGAGAGGATGTGCATTGTAGATTGTTCTCTACTTCTCAATTAAGTCTTCCTCTTAGTATAAACACGAAGCTCAGTATTTCGTTCCTTAGGAGCGGACAGTAGCATTTCTCCCCCTGTGGATGAATCGGGATTTCCTGGCATGGACAGATTAGAAGTAGTATCTTTGGCTTCATTATCAGAAATTATATTGTGATCAATAACGACCGTGGGTAGGGGATTAGGAGTAATGGCCCAAAAATTTTCTGCTCCATTAGAGTTTCCCCCCTGAAGAAATTTTTTTAATGTTCTAGGAATGTGAGATCCATGTAGACAACAATTTTTTCAGTTAAAGGATTGTAGCACTTATAACCTCGTTGACTAGGAGCATACCCAATGAAGACATATTTTTCAGCTCTTGGATCTAGTTTGGAGTTTCCCCTATTTGAATTGTAAACATATGCAGTACACCCAAATACCCGAAGAGGAAGAGTAGAGTAAAGTCTATTCGTAGGAAAGCATTGTTTAAACTTATCTAAGGGTGTTGCATAATGCAAAACACAGCTAGGCATTCGGTTAAGTAAGTATGATGCAGTTAAAACAGCCTCACCCCAAAGGTATCTTGGCACATTCATTGTAAACATAATAGACCGAGCAATTTCTAATAAATGTTTATTTTTCCTCTGGGCAATAACAACATTTTGTTGAGGAGTGTTGGCACATGTAGATTGGTGAACAACACCTTTAGACTTGAGAAATTTCCCAAGGACTTCATTAAAATACTCAGTACCATTGTCAGAGTGAAGTATACCAATGCATGTGTGAAATTGAGTTTCAACCATGGTATAGAAGTTTTGAAAGATTTGAGCAACTTCAGATTTTTCACGTATCAAATAGATCCAACATAATCGAGTATGATCATCAATAAATGTTACAAACCATTTTTTCCCAATAAGAGTTTTAACACGGGATGTGCCCCAAACATCACTATGAATTAAGTAAAATGGTTTGAATGGTTGATATGGTTTTGTAGGGTAAGAAATCTTATGACTTTTAGATAAAATGCACAGCTCACAATGAAGTTTTGAACAATCCACAAATTTAAACAAATGAGGGAAAAAAAAAATTTAGGTAAGAGAAATTAGGATGTCCTAATTTATTATGGCAAAGTAAAATCTGTTCTTTAGCAGGGGTAGAACAAATACTACTTAGACCAAGAGCTTCTTTATTCTTCAAGTTGTCATCAACTAAGTAGTAGAGACCATCTATCAACTTAGCATTGCCAATCATCTTCCTCGAAGTTAGGTCCTGAAAAACACAATATGAGTCAAAAAAGGTAATGGTACAATTAGAGTCATGGGTTAGTTTACTTACGGACAGTAGATTACAAGCTAGTTTTGGAACATGTAGGACAGATTTAAGGTAGATATTTGAGTGTAGAGTTATTGAACCTTTACCAGCCATAACAGAAAATGATCCATCAGATATACGTATTTTTTCATGACCAGAACAAGGGTCATAAGTATGAAATAAGTTAGAAGAACAGGTCATATGATCAGATGCTTCTGAATCAATGATCCAAGGAGTAGAATTATATGGAAAGGTACATGATAAAGCAGTAAAATCCCCACCTGTTTGTGCAATAGAGGCATTAGGAGCACTTGAGGATTCAGTTTTGGGTTTCAGAAGTTTCAGAATGTAGTTAATCTGCTCTTGTGAAAACTGTCCAGCATCCACCTCATGTGTTGATGGGATTTTCCATGATTCATAGTGAGTTGAATCACTAGAGGAAGTTTTATTAAATCTCCCTTCATGCGATCCCTTCCAATTGGCTGGCTTTCCGTGAAGTTTCCAGCATGTTTCACGAGTATGCCGTGCTTTATTGCAATAGTCACACCAAACTCGTGACTTTCCCTCATTCTTCCTAGTATGACTAGTAGTGTTCCTAGCAATTAGTGCTGTGTTTACAATAGTAGGATTTCGTTTACCAAGCATCACAAATGGTCGGCTCTCTTCATGTTGAACTTCTGCAAAGCCTTCTACAATGGTAGGGAGTGGTTGTCTTCCAATGGTTGTCTTCCAATAATCCTATCTCTAACCTCATCAAACTCAACATTAAGTCCAATTAAGAACTTAAAAATTCGGTTATCCTCTACTGTTTTCCGAAAATAGTTACAATCATCAGGGGATTTCCATTCATAGTCATTAAATAAGTCTAAGTCTTGCCACAAACATTTCAGAGAATTAAAGTAGTTTGTAACACTATCCTCACTTTGGTGAATCTTACCCAATTTGAGCATTCCCAAATCAGAGTACATCTGATTCACGCATAGCTCCTTAGCTGTGTGATAACACATATAGTTGAAGCTAATATCTTCCTCCATAGAATTTACCAGCCATGTCATCACCATAGAATTTTCCCATCCCATATTCTCTGTGTAGGATCCTCTACCTTAGGTTCCCTTTTGTCACCAATCAAATATCCAATCTTTCCTCTCCCCCGGATGTACATTCTCACTGATTGGGACCAGCGAAGAAAGTTCTCTCTATTCAGTCGTATAGTAGTGATCTGAATGGAATGAGAATCTGAGGAAGTATTGTGTGGAGGAGGTGTTTGGACTGGGTTAGAGGATTCACCAATGGCAGACATGGTTGACATAGTTCTGTAGGATTAGAATGATAGGTGGGGCGACTAGGGGTTTTTTGGACAGAGCAGGGAGTAGTATGAGGGTAGTAGGTAGTGGCTAGGGTTTTAATTTTCAGGTATATCTCTGATACCATGCAGAATTTCTATATTATTTGTATTTCACTTGATATTTACATCAGTACATAGATACAAGTATATATAGAAATAGATAGGGCTATTCTAGGAAACTAATATCTTTACATAATCTCCTAATATTTGTACATAATATTAGATCTGATCTCTTAACTATTTAGGAGTCAATCATATTGAGAAAATATCCAACTGGATATTTCCCAACACTCCCCCTCAAGCTGGCTTGTATATGTCGTCCATAGCCAGCTTGTTAACTAGAATATTGAATTGCCTCTTGTGTAATCCCTTTGTAAGAATGTCAGTTACTTGATGTGATGTTGGAATATAGGGGACACAAATTAATCCTTCTTTAATCTTTTCCTTGATGAAGTGCTTGTCAACCTCAACATGTTTTATTCTATCATGAAGAACAGGGTTGTGAGCAATTGAAATTGCAGCTTTATTGTCACAATATACTTTCATAGGAACTGGAATAGGAATTTGTAGTTCCTCCAGTATTCTTTTAATCCATAGGACTTCACAGATTCCATGTGCCATTGCACGAAACTCAGCTTCAACATTGCTTCTTGCAACCACACTTTGTTTCTTGCTCCTCCAAGTTACTAAGTTACCACCAACAAATATGCAATAACTTGAAATTGATCTTCTATCTGTAACACTACCTGCCCAATTAGCATCAGTATAGACTTCTATTTGAAGGTTGTTCTGCTCTCGAAGTATTAAACCTTGTCCAGGGGTTCCTTTTAGATATCTTAGTATCCTGTATATAGCATCCAGATGTTCTTGGCTTGGTGAGTGCATAAATTGACTCACTAAGCTCATGGCAAAGGCTATATTAGGTCTATTGTGTGATAGGTATATTAATCTCCCAACTAGTTGCTGATATCTTTACTTATTAATGACATTTTCAGGTTGAACTGGTCTGAAATTTACACCAGTGTCAATAGGAGTATCAGTCGCCTCGCATCCTAGTAATCTGGTCTCATTCAATAGGTCCAGAATATATTTCCTTTGGTTGACAAATATTCCATCCTTAGATCTAGCAAATTCCATTCCGAGGAAGTATTTTAGAGGTCCAAGATCTTTGATCTCAAATTCTTTGGCTAATCTCTTCTTCAACTCTACTATTTCAGATACATCATCTCCTGTTATGATAATGTCATC
>JANZLC010000008.1:7620070-7662447 GCA_026413385.1 Erythroxylum gracilipes | reverse complement strand
TAAAAATACACAAAGATAAATAATGCCTTTTATTGAATAAAACAAAATTTTATACAATTAAAGTACAACCATAAATTTAGCTGCAAGGGCATAAATCAAACAAAAAGATGGTCGTGGAATGGCAGAGTATCTAGGGTAAGTCATGGACAGCTGACGAAAACGAGAAGCACGCAAGTCTGTAGACTGTAGTTCCATTAACACCAAAGTGCATCGATAAGTTTTCATCGTTATCATTCCACTGAAGCTCATATTGCCAATTATCACCATCTATGACCACCGAAATATTAGGAAGGTTCGCTTCCAAAAATTGGAGTGCCGGGGTTCGCAACTGTTCCTTGCTAAAGTACGAGCGAATCAAACGCAGCCTAGTTCTCATATGCTCAATCTCCCCATCGTATGGCTCTAATTGCTGCACTTTGGTGCTCAACTAAAATTCAAGAATCCATCAAAAGAAAATTTTCTTACAATTCAAAACTGATCAGCAAAACCCAAATTACAAAAACGTAAATCGTAAAATCAAACACAGCTTCGCACAAAAACTATAACTTT
This sequence comes from Erythroxylum gracilipes, assembly GCA_026413385.1. Taxonomy (NCBI): domain Eukaryota; kingdom Viridiplantae; phylum Streptophyta; class Magnoliopsida; order Malpighiales; family Erythroxylaceae; genus Erythroxylum; species Erythroxylum gracilipes. The sequence continues at coordinate 7,661,898 of JANZLC010000008.1, read as the reverse complement.
GTTCTAAGCATTGAAGAGAAAATGAAGAAACTAGAAAACGATTGAAAGAGAGGTATTCACCTTCATGGTCTACTAACCGCAGCATTTCCTCATCCACTGTTTGGGGCTCGTCGCCGGCGTTTTGTTTAACAGGTTTCTTCACTCTTCGTTTACCCATTTCTCAACGGAAATTTGATCTGAAAAGTTCAACAAAAGAAAAAACAATTTGATAGCATGTATAAACCACCGTTTTCAGGAAGCCGACGATTAGGACGGTAGTCGGAGCAAGCGGCGGTACGGTGGTGATGTTATCGACGATGAGAAAGGGTGAGAGCAGAACAGGAGGGAAAATGCCAACAAATTCGTTTTTTTCCATTTCAGTCTTCTGCTTCCTTGACTAATCGTTTCACGTACCTGTCAGTATCCAACGGTGTCGTTTTAACCTGACCTTGCCACTTATAACAGTACTATAGTTTTGGGTTTCACTTTTATTTTTACCTTTATACAACAATATAAACTTCAAAAAAACAAAAGCAATCCAATCGTTTGCAAGAAGAAAAGATGAACTTTGGAGGGCAATTTGAAAGAAATCCAACTTAAACTCTTTTATATGATACATGATACTCGCAAAAACAAGTTTAGAGTCTCCATAGCATCCGCTACAGTGGACTTACATGAGCAGTTTCATTAAGAAAGAGACAACCGAAAACATAATTAAAGAAGTCTACACCTTTAACAACCTCTCCTCCTCCAATTATGGCTTCTGTGTCGTACTTGCATGCTCTCGTACAGTCAGGACAGTAGGTTACCTGTGTAAGAAAAGATATGCCTTTATGGGAATGAACATATCATCATCTCATGCAAAATGTGCTTCAAATTGTGGATAGTTCACTACAAAAGTTGAAAGCATTGACAGTTTACAAACCTCCAACAACTTTGGCTGGAACGAGCCGTCAAGCATTACGTCGATACCGTACATTGCCCTAGATGTCGGACTATGCATTGTGGGATGCACTATTGCAGCTGCTTCAAATACAGATCGGATCATATTCTTGATTCTCTGATGGATATCCAACCATTTAACTGCAACATGAGGAATGGATGTCAGATGTGAATTTGATGTAGCCACAGTAATTCAAAATTATTGACCTCTCATCCCCTTCACTGGAGGGGCAAAGTGGTTAGCATCCATCACCTTGATGCTCTTGCTCGAATTCCCTCACGAACTCTGGAGTGTTTTTGTGATTCAATCTTCCGCGATAATTCTGCAAGACATTTGGAGTTAAAAGATTAAGGTCAAACTAAAGCAATGGATTATGCAAATCATGAAATGTACATAAACTTCACTGCTGCAGTCGTTTATACACACCATGACAGTGAAATGAGTTTCGTATTCAAACAAACTGTCCTCGTCGAGAGTATATGGATTGTTCGCCAACCTAACCTGAAAAAGAGTACATCGAGCGTTTCATCAGATAAAATGGGTCAAATTTTCAGAAGGATATCACACTTTCATCCTTGATTGACCTTAGAACACACTTCAAGATATTTGACATTATATTGATATTAAGAAAAAAAAAAAAAAAAAGCAGCAAAGATGTAGGTGCACACCCAGAAAGTATCAGCAAGGAATAATTCCAGCGGATCAATACTGCAGACCAGTACAATGAAGCGGAGATCAAATTTCCTTCCCTGAAACAATGCTGGGTGCTCAATATACTTCTGACATATTTTCGGCCCAGTCTCCATCAACCGGATAATGGCAGACAAGTTATGAGTTACGGTAGTATCAATAGTCCGTGCCATATTCCAAGGTTTTAAAATCCATAAATTGTTTAGTCCATCTCTTTCACGTACATGATAGTCACCGATAAGTGGAGATAAATGTGTTTCTAAATTATAAGTTGGCTGCAACCAATCAGGGGAGCCATATGCCTGTTTAAAGGAAATTAAATTAACTTCTAGTAGCAATCAAGCAAAAGCTCATCATATGTGCAAATGAGTTGCTTCTTTGTAGCAAAAAGAGAATCACAAGAAAAGAATAACACAGCTTAAAGACTGAAGAACAAATCGGGTTTACCAATCTGAGTGTCAACGCCAATACTCAAATGTAAGTTAAATCTGCTTTTAGAATTTTTTACCTTCTGAATAGTCTCCGCCAAATGATGTTTCATGACAATACAAGCCTCGAAAGGAAATTGGTTTATGTACTGCTGCTCTGTAATGCCAGTAGCTTTTTTAATCTCATCATCCACTTGCATACTTGTCCATATAATATCAGCATCCTTTGGTTCATTTGCTGTCAAACAAGCAAAAGATCAGGAAAACATGCTAGATCAGGATGTAGAAGAAATCAGTATCACAGGAACATATGACAACTTTCTCTTTCAATATTAGCATGAATTAGAAGAACACAAACCCCTCTAAGTTGGTCTATCATTAGAAACCTTCACAATGATAACTTTCAAAATCAGATGTTACAAATGATGGAACATGCAACCTTCTGACATACTTTATCAATCAAACTCAGCTAAAAATCTAATAGGCATGAGTAGAAATCAAATGCAGCCACTACAATCAAGCATTTCATATTTAAACCAACATTTGATCTGCAAATATTTTTCTGGGGATAATAGAAGACCAACCAGAACATCTAAAGCATCAGACTAGCATTTGTAAAACACCAAAGAGATGAATGATGGGCAACAAGACATACTAATCACAAATTCAGGACGTGTCAAATACTCTTCTACTTGAGGTATATCCGTGTAAACATGTAAAGCATGTCCATCACTGCGGCGCAAGCTTCTAGTCGAAGAAGACTTTGCAGGTAAACAAGTAAGGCTTTTAGGACGCAATTTCAGGCATAACTTCTCATACTCCTGAAGCAAATTGAGCAAATGAATACCAAGTGGAGTAGAAAAATTAAAGTTTACCCTAAACAGGAATTAATACCTTGATAAAATAATTTTTTGGTGTATGGAAAAATGCAGTAAGTCGGGCAGAACGTTGTTTGACCTCCCCAATACCAAAAAGGAAATCACGGGTACATTCCTCTCCATATTGAACATCCTGGACTGGCCATAATATTGAATAGCTGAGAAAACAAAGCATGTCAACATTAAAGACTAAAATTTTATCATATGTAACGCAATAAGCTCCTCACATCCCCTCTTGTACTATTATGAAATATGAATGACAAGCAGGTTGATTAATGTTGGAATTTCAATGGATGAATCAGTTCCATTATTCAATATCACCAAATACAGAAAGACGGAAAAAGTCAAGGGGAATCAGAGAACTGTTAGCAGCACAACAAAGGAACAGAAATCGAAGTACAACCTCACAGCTGTATCAAGTTTTCCCTCTGGCATGAATAGGAAAGGAGCCACTCTGAGATTTGGCATATCACTGTGTCTCAACGCCGAACCAAGTTCATCCATCACATACCTGGAAACCACTTCCAAATAGAGGAATTTGTTAGGCACTACTGAATCAGAGCAATCAAAAACAGCGATGTATAAAAGATCTTTGTGCTTAAGTAAGTCCGGGAAACTTCTTAGATTATGAAACGAATCCTTAGAAGTCTACCCAGCACCTATTTCATCTGCTGCCTTTGACAGTATAATTTATATTTTATAATTGACAACTGTTGGAGGAAGTAGGTATTGGATGACAAAAGCAAGTGCTGAACACACCCATTCATCTACAAAAGGGTTTATGTGGTGATCTCACAGGTAAATCATGGCTGTGAAGGTAAGCAAAGGCCTTTATATTTAGGCACTCATCAGGCAGGGTGAATGACTGCTACAGAACAGGGTTGACCCTACCTAGCTTCCCTTCCCCCAGTTCCTCCATTCCACAAACACAAAGATGTGATCTATAAAGACTAAATTTAGCCAGACTGCACACTTGTTTCCTTGTGAAGTTTAGTTTCATCACATAAATATGAACAGAAATTCAAGTACATAATACTAATAGCACATGCAATATCATAATCTAGGAGAAATCAGCAATGATCAGGAAACAAAACAACCAACACAGGCATACCATACAGATGTCTCGTCAAACTTTTCCTCATCCGCAAGTCTATAGGTCATTACATATAACCACATTGCATTAATCACACGATCAGCAAGAGATTCTTCCGCTGTCCATTCAAGAAGACGAGGTTGTAATACTGAATCAATCACATGAACTTCAGTTTCTAATATTTTTGATGCACTGACACCATTCAGAATAGAAAGCTTTGGAAGAGATTCAAGAATATCTATGGCACTTTCTCCTAAAGGACCAGGTATATCTACCTGCAGATAAAACAAAAAACAAAATAAGAACGTAGATCTTAGGCTTCTCATTTCCAGTATTACATTTACTAGTATCAGGGAATAAAAGCATATATAAAAGGGCACCTCCAACGATTGCAGAGATGGAAATCCATTCAAAACTTCAAACAATTCAGCAACTGTGTTCTCCTCCAATGGATTTCCCCTAATATTCAAATGAGAAAGAAACGGCAGCTCAACAGGAGAAAATGCCTGCTTCAAGAAGGAAAAAATGAATTAGTACTGCAGTTGACAAGGGGGGTGGTTAGCAATTATATTTTGACACGCACAAACTAAGATTGAAGCTTATTCTGTCACGAGGGTATAGAGAAAATTGAAGTGTGTTGATATAATATAACCACAAAATAAAATATGAACAAAAAATTCAGCATACAAATATAGAAGTTGACCTTGTTGATCAAGGAACAGATGCGCCGGTTTGACAGATCAAGTGATGTCACCCTCTGCAATGGATGTTCATTATCATGGATGAAATCCGGATTATCATTATCATACGCACCCCCACAAAATCCTAAAGCCCATAGACCATAATTACGAGTGAAGTGTGAATTGAAGATTTCAAGTCTTGGACATTCTTTGAAGATTGCATCTGCCAAGTGATCATCACTAGAAACAAAAAGATCAGTTCCCACCTAACGTAGAATCACCGTCAGTAAATTACGGAAGCGTTTTATTCTTTTCATTTATCAGAAGGTACCATTTTTTCAGAACCGGATTCTCATTCAACCATAATGCTTTTAGGTTCTTGAATTTGGAAACTTCCTGCATAACTACATCCACATTCTTCAGCTTGTTCCCCAACAGGCTAAGTGCAACTAAATCCTATAACAATAGACAAAAGAACAGAAGTTAAAGTAAACATTATTTCGCTCATGAAATTAGTAGGTTACTCAAATTGGAAATAAGCACATTTCTCCGTTTAATTAGAATTCTCAGATCTTAAATTGTTTTATGTAAATTGCAAATTTTCTTACTTTCTGTGAATGAGAGAACAGCATCAGTCAAATTAATGATGACTCACCGGAACTTTACTGCATAAATCAAGGGACAGAAGCATATCATCATCGATGTCAAGCTCTTCAAGCTCCAACCACTTAACAGTGCCAGAGCCTTTCTCTTGTGCATTACGAATTTCATTTTCAATGACATCCATGACTTTCAATTTAGAACCATTCTCTTCGTGAACTCCATGTTCATCCACCTCTTCAGCATCCGGCAAATCAATATCTACACACATTAGAGACGCCATCCTCTGGGCCAACCCCGGTACTTCTTGCAACTGCAACGGCAACCATTCAGAGATCATTAAGTTTCAGCACAAAACAACCAATAGAAAGCACAAGACAGCGTGAAAGGGGCCCAACTAAATCCTATAAACGAAATGAAACTCTCACTTTTAGCTGCAACTTTCAGAATGGAAACTGATACCGAGTAAGTATCAAGTAACAAAAGAACCATTTGCTAACCACCTAAACATGAGAACTGCCTAATCAGAGAGATTAAAAAAACTTGAAAACCACAAAATCCAGTCTCTGCAAACTAAATTTAAGTAACAGAACCATATAGCAAAACATGATAGAAACTAGTGGCACTAATTTCTTCAACACATCTCCCATATCCTCTTAAAAACAAACAAATAACAATTCACATCCTTCACTCAGCAAACAAAACAAAAAACAAAAGCTTTGAAGAGGCGGCGAATCTTTAATCCCATTGAAAAAAAAAAACCTGTTTGTAAGCATCGGAGAGGCGAAAAGTCCAGGCATGGTCGACGAGGAAAACGTCGGAGTCCTTAGGCATGGAGTTGGACGTAAGGAGGAGCCGCCGTTGTCTTCCTTCCTCGCATGGCTCCACTTGAAAGTGAGCGCCGCCATCGAAGGTCTCGGTAGTCAGCTTCTCGAAAAGCTTCCGGTGAAGAGACGATGGCAGGCCCGAGGACGTCAAGAGCAGACCATGAACTTCCACGAAGTCATCGTATGTTTCTATTCTTCTTCCACCAGTCGCCGACATGTCTGCGACAGGAACTACTACATTAGCTAGTGTCGTTAATAGTGTGCCGGTTGCTATTCTGTTCTTTTCAGTTTTATAGGAACGAAGGAAGTGTGAAACGTTGGAGGTCGCTGACATGTCGTTTTAACGATGGCTCAGGTGGGCTGGGTCAATCTTTCTCATCAATGGCTCAGGATTTTCATTGGACTTGAGAAACATAACTGAGTCCATATTTGACTTCCTAGTCCACATCTAGACAATATCATGTGTTAGTGTTCCTGGTGGAGCCAACAGCTTCGTCGAGGAAGTTCATATATACTTCTGTATATATTTAAACGGTAGATAAATACGCGATACTTCCTCGATACTGTGCTAGTAAGGGTAATTCACCGTGACCTTGTTGTGTTTATTGGGTGCTACTGAGTTTTGCTTCATAGGGAGAGAGACATGAAATGAAAGAAAGGGTTCAATCCGAAAAGCAGTAACTTTTTGCTTTGCGGGGCCGAAAGTTACTAACTAATTTTGTTTATCTGTTGATTAATCTCATAGTGTTGAGTGGAGTTTGGTTTTTGTTTATTTAGACTAGTAAAAAGGCATGGAGTCCGGTTCAAATGGCGCGGAGCCCACTTCCTGGGAAGAGCTTTACAATATCAATCTGATTCCAACAGAGTTGTTTTTCAAGTTCAGAAAGGAGATCGAGGGGATGCGAGTTGGTGTGAACTTAGAGGTATTCTTCTCTGTGTATAGAATCTTTCTGTCCTTTTACTTCTTGCTTCTCTTGAATTTTACAAACGCCATGCTTCACATCGTAGTCTAAGTTTTATGTTGATTTTCTTTCTTTTTTTGCCCCCTCTTGTTCTTGTACAAGTGATTAACTATGTTGCAGAGAACTGATGAGTAACGTAATGGACTGCTAAACTTCGATTAGTTTTGGATATTTATGGTTTGTATGATTTCTGCTCGATAAATGACCCTGAGACTGAAAGTAGGAGTGGAACTAGGGATAAGCTTTTGGTCAAAGAGTGTTCTTTAGTTGAAGCAGGACTTGACAAGAAATTATGCATTTCTGTGTTGATTTTTGTTTCATTGTAACGTAAGATAGCATTGGGTTTAATTTGAAGATCGAGAAAGCAATTCTAGTTTCTGATTGTGCCCACGGGCTCATAGTTTTAGTTCTCCTCATTTTCTGATGCATTTTTGGATGGCAAATCTGCATTTTGTAGTCCTGTGTCTATGTGGAGTGGCCTCTGATATGGATACTTGATATGGAATAAAGCTATTATGCCAAATAGAGAGTAATGGACTCGCAGACTGAGGAAATTTCTTCTGTTTGTCTCAACCTGGGAAAGCAACTTCAGCCTCCCTTATGAGCATTGTATGGTTGACACCTATAAGCACTAGTGAAGAGCATGGTATCTCACCACGCAACTTTCTCATACTTGGGTAATCCAACAGTAGCTGTCCAATGATCTCAGCTTTTGTTAGTATAACTCATCCACAGGAGCAACTTGAGTGCAAGTAACTTGTCATATGGGAGTCTCTTCTCACCCTCGGGAACAAGTTGAGTCCCTTCTGTGATTGGCTTATGGGTATCGGGGATTAAGTTTGTTGTTGGTTAGGTTGTTTCTCCTTTCAGTCCCTATTCTTGTTAGTCTTATTAGCGTGTTGATGTTGTGTAGTTAGGCTCTTCGCGCAGGAAGGGCTACTTTTGGCTGTGGTGTTTGATCGGACTCGGGGTCTCCCCGTAGCTTGTACATTATTATTCTTTTATTTCAATCTACTTACTGAATTATTAAAAAAAAATCTTCTGTTTGCTTGTTGATGCTAATTAAGTTCTAAACCATGATTTGCATCAACCTCAGTTGGTTTCAGTGGTTGGATGCTGTGCTAATGTTTCCAGAGGAAATTCGTGCCCTTTCCATTTTATAACTGATTGACTTCCTTTATGCCTATTTCAACAAGTCATTGTTAGGATATGAATTTGTTTTTGGAATCTTTTTGTTGTATTCGTAGTATCAACACTCAGTGCTCACATAGTAACCTTACATGATCGTGTTTTGATATAAGATTGGATTTATTATTTTTGAGAAACGCGCAACCAAGTCATCGAACTCCTGTGGTATGTGGATGAGAATATCGAACTTGTAGATTCAAGTTGAAAGTTTGCTGTGCAGAAGTAGTTTTTGATCTGAACTCTGTTTGAATTGTGATCATTTTAAGGCTGTTTGTGGGTTTCAGTTCTACAATGCTCCAGTCAATGAATTCCAGGCTAAGTTTGTTTTGAAGCCTTTATCCCCTGACAAAAAATGGAAGTTTATCTATGAACCCATACGTCAGGATATACGTATTCTTTCAAAGAAGATTCCAGTAACCAAATTTTTAAATCTTCAGGTCTGATCTGAACCTTTTCATCTTGCGTTATTGTAACATTTCCATCTTGATAGAATTGGGTAGACTCTGCAAACTCTATATAACCTCACAAATATCATTTAAGGGCAGGTTGGCATAGGCCACAATTTTCAGTTGCATGCTATGGGATGGAAATGGAAACTCACCACATGCTTTGGTGGTGATGGCATGTCTCGTATTCGGAATAAGACAACTCTTGGTCTATGTCCTGGGATGGATTTCCGTTTCGCTTGGAGGGCAGATTATGTTCTTCCTGAAATTACAGGGCAAGCTCTTGAATCTTCTTCTCATAATATTAAGGGAAATAGTTGCAATAGATTGCCTATGAATATGATCTCAATACACTAAACTCTTGTCATGATATTGTCAAGCATAATAAAACTGAGTATAACAAAACCGATCATTCTGGTTTAATTTATTACTTTGAACACAACTACCTCTGAGATTTATGGAAGATTTATGCTTTCTGTTTCCGTAATTTACCATTTCCTTTGAGCTCATACATGCAGTCTTGGTTCTTGGTTCTTGGTTCTGGCAGTGCTTTAGGTACTGGTGAGCCGTTGTTCAATCTGGGCACCGGGAAATTAGAGGCATCACTGGATAGAGTTGAGACCATAGTTACGCATGCTCAATGATTGGCATCTGAAAGGTGAAAATAACTGCTCTTTTTGTTATATGCTTGTAATGCTATGATCATTTCATTTATGACTTCTTCTTTACCACATACATCTGAATGTGCGTGGTACTGTACATCACTTACCTGCTAAGCTTATGCATGCCTTTCCTTTGATATTAGTTCCTGAGCTCTTTCTTTTATGGTATTCAAATGCAAACATAGCGTGTAACATCATTAGATATTTGCCTATAGATGCTGATAGATTGACAAGTTGTTGAAGAAGCTTTTATTGTGCCAGGAATTCGAAAGAAGCACAGCAGGAGATTTGGCTCATTTAAATCAATCTTCAACCATGATCAACCCATGTTGAAATCATATGGCCATCGTCAATACGCTCAAGTAAATTGATGTAATTAAAACAGCTCTTCCGGTAGAACAAGAAGTTAGATTTTGATGTAAATAAAAAGCAACAATTTTCTTCTGTGTACCCTTAAATCGATTGTGACATGCTTTTGTTCGCCCTGATATCTGGCTTGATTCTTTTTTTTTTTTTTTTTTGGTGTCCATGAAGTATTTTAGGAAGGTACCTTTATGGCTTGATTCTTTACTTAGAGAAGTTCTAACTCCTCTCGGAAGCATAATGCATTATGAACTCTGATGTTGAAATGTTCCGTAAGTTGTACTTTCCATTTTTGGTTTGTTGCAATTCGGAATCTTAAGCCCATGCCTACGCACACGTCTTGGACAACTTTATACGTCAAGCAGAGGATGTCCAACAAGTACTATGCACATGTAAAGTACAATATTCACGCATTTCAGATAAATTATTTGATAAAATTACGTGTACAACCAAAAATATAAAAGGACTAGCCAGCGTTTGACCAGCATGTGAGCGTATTTTTTAGAATTTAGCATTAAGGGCACAAGCTCAGATGAATGGCCTTTGGTAGGACTGGATAATGCAAGGAAAGAATACCATAAAAGACGAGACTGCAAATGGAGGGTTTTGAATGTTTTAGCCTATTGCGCTAAAATTTAAACCATGATCTCGAGAGGTGCGTTTCGAATCATTACTTTATCACCACTCGAGGCCACAAACATTGGGCCCTTCCTGCACTAGCCGTTATGTAATGTAACGGCCGAATTCCATCTGCTATAATACAACTTCTCAGAACTACAGATTTCAACTGTAAACAAACTTCTCTTATACAACTCTAAAACATTTGAACTACAAAACGATGGCCTCCTCTAAGCTCAGGAGTTCGTGTTCTTTCCCCAACCTTCTCCTATCTTGCTTGAACTTCACTCTGTTTATCCTCTGTTCAGTCTCTGTTGCACCTATAATTCTGCTTAAGACGCCTCCAACTTCGCTGGGTCTAGCGTTCCTCATGATCTCAGGCATTTCTCTCCTCTCTTCAGCTGTGGGCTTCTTCTCTCAGCTCACAAGCTTGTGTTTCATAACCCACATTTCCCTTCTCCTGGCCTCTTTAACAGGCCAGTTACTGGGCATATTGGCCTTGTTTACGAAAGAAAGATCAAGTCTTGCAATGTTCAAGTCGCCCAGAGACTCGAGGGAAGCTAAGCTTTTGGTGAGGTTGGAATGTGGGGTATTAATGGCAATGTTAATGATGCAACTGGTAGTGTTAGTGTTGAGTTGTGCTGTGCACAAGTGTTGGGTGAGTGAGTACGAGGGATTGGAAGCCGAGAGAGAGGCTACCGCAAAGAAGAGGAGTAAGAAGCTTGCTAGAGTGCAAGAAGAATCCATAGCAAATGCTGCTAAAATAGCAGAGATTAAAGACAAGGAGTTTGATGAGAAGATGAAAAACAAGTATGGACAGTGGGTAAAAAACGATTTTGAAGGCTAGTTCCAAGTTCAAGACTTTCCTCAAGCTACAATATACTAGTAATACATGTCACTTGTGATGCGTACTTGGCTTTGTTTTTGAGATATTTCAAGGCCACTACTGTGGTGGCCAGCATAAATGTTGTGTTTCTCCATTATTATATTACCCACTTAATATAATAATAATCACTTCATTATTCTTATAGTGCGTTAATAATTAATGCACCCTTCTTTGCAAAAAGGTTGAAAAGAGAAATGTTTTGGTCTAGCTATGACCAGTTAAAATGTTTTGTTTTGCTTTGTTCTAATGTCTTTCTGCTCTACCGTAATTTAGAAGACGGAAAAGATCATCACAACTAACCCAGAAACCTTCCAGCCACAAAATTAATGCCCATCAACAGGGCAATGAGATGTTTCTATAATTTTATCTGCCCAATTCACTTGCACATAAAGGGTTCGATTCACTGAAGTGGCTGGAAAACAAAAGGTGGCCACTATCTAATTACCCCTATACCCGGGGGCCCCTGTTTTTCCATAGTCACAGTTACCACAAAATACAAATATGCTGCATGTATCAAAAAACTCAACCTTCTTGCCATCGATGCTTGTTCTGCAAAGAATCCTGCAGCGGTCTTCATTCAAACAGAAGATGACATCGGTCGATAACACAATGGTGATCCCTGAGATGGTATTCTTAGATGTTCCAAGACTGGAGACATCTTCAAACCAATGATCTTTACTTTTGGATTTGAGTGACCATCTAAAAAGGCATTTGTTACCTGCAAAATAAACAGTAACTTAGGGTAACCACTTATCCGAGTATTGACAACTCATATCAAGCTTTTAGCCATAACTTCCACGCCAAGAGTTGTGAAGTACTTCTGAATTGTGTTATATTCTTGTATGTGCGTATACCAAATACATACCTGACCACATCCAAAAAGTTTAAGCTCCCTCAGTGATAAGCAGCTATCTACGATCAAGCCCAGAGCTGCATCTGTCAAGTTACGGCACCAAGATAGATCCAGATTTAACAAGTTTCTTGCACGTCTAGTGAGGGATAATGCTGTATTATTGCCAACCTGGACAAGGTTACAATTAAAATATTGTCATCAACAAGTGTAAACATGCAGAATTTCTATATTGTTTGTATTTCACATCATTTACATCAGTACATAGATACAAGTATATACAGAAATAGATAGGGCTATTCTAGGAAACTAATATCTGTACATAATCTCCTAATATCTGTACATAATATCATATCTGACTTCTAATATCAGATCTGATCTCCTACCTATTTAGGAGTCAATCATATCACGAAATATCCAACTGGATATTTCCCAACACTCTCCCTCAAGTTGGCTTGTATATGTCATCCATAGCCAGCTTGGTAACTAGAACATTGAACTGCCTCTTGTGTAATCCCTATGTAAGAATATCAGCTACCAGCTGTGATGTTGGAATATAGGGAACACAAATTAATCCTTCTTCAATTTTTTCCTTGATGAAGTGCTTGTCAACCTCAACATGTTTTGTTCTATCGTGAAGAACCGGGTTGTGAGCAATAGAAATTGCAGCTTTATTGTCACAATATCCTTTCATAGGAACTGAAATAGGAATCTGCAGTTCCTCCAGTATTCTTTTAATCTATAGGACTTCACTGATTCCATGTGCCATTGCACGAAACTTAGCTTCAGCACTACTTCTTGCAATCACACTTTGTTTCTCACTCCTCCAAGTTACCAAGTTACCACCAACAAATGTGCATAACCTGAAATTGATCTTCTATCTGTAGTACTCCCTGCCCAATCAGCATCAGTATAGACTTCTATTTGAAGATTGTTCTGCTTCCGAAACATTAAACCTTGTCCAGGAGTTCCTTTTAGATATCTTAGTATCTTGTATACTGCATAAATTGACTCACTAAGCTCACAGCAAAAGCAATGTCAGGTCTGGCGTGTGACAGGTATATTAATCTCCCAACTAGTTGCTGATATCTCTCCTTATTAATAACATTTTAGGGTTGAACTGGTCTGAAATTTACACCAGTCTCAATAGGAGTATCAACTTCCTTACATCCTAGTAATCTGGTCTCATTCAATAGGTCCAAAATATATTTCCTTTGGTTCACAAATATTTCATCCTTGGATCTAGCAAATTCCATTTTCGAGGAAGTATTTTAGAGGTCCAAGATCTTTGATCCCAAATTCTTTGGCTAATCTCTTCTTTAACTCTACTATTTCAGATACATCATCTCCTGTTATGATAATGTCATCTACATAAACAATAAGAATCGATTTCATACCTGCTTTGGATTGCTTGTAGAACAATGTATGATCAGCTTGGCTTTGACAATAGTCGTAGCTCTTCATAGCCCTTCCAAATCTGTCAAACCATGCTCTAGGGGACTGTTTTAGTCCATATAATGACTTCCTTAACTTGCACACCTTATTTCCCCATAGGTATCCTCAAAACCTAGAGGTAAGCTCATAAAGACTTCTTCTTCAAGGTCTCCATTAAGAAAGGCATTTTTTACATCTAGTTGATGTAAAGTCCACTCACAGTTTACAGCCAAGGAAAGTAGTACTCGAATTGTATTTACCTTTGCAACAGGCGCAAATGTTTCTTGGTAGTCAATGCCATAGGTTTGTGTAAATCTCTTAGCAACTAATCTTGCTTTCAACCTTTCCACACTCCCATCGGCCTTAGACTTAATAGTGAAAAGCCATTTGCACCTTACCAAACTTTTATCTCTAGGTGAGTTCACAAGTTCCTAAGTTTTATTCTTCTCAAGAGCATTTACTTCTTCCATAACAGCTAAACTCCAATCTAGATCTTAAAGTGCTTCCTGAATGTTTCTTGGCACAAACAGATTAGTGATTTTAGAAATAAATGATTTATGTTTGTGTGATAGTTTCCCATAAGATAGATACTTTGAGATTGGATGATTGGAGCAGGCCCTTTTCCCTTTTCTAAATGCTATGGGTAGGTTGGGTAGGTAATTTTCAGCAGGGAGATTAGTAGGGATATCAGTTTTACTTTGTGGGTCAGTAGGTATGTGTTGATCATCACTAGACACAATAAGAGGTAGAGTAGCATAAGGGTTACCTGAATCATTCTCGGGTTCCTTCTCCGAGGGATTTGAGAGGCTGTGCATTGTAGGTTGTTCTCTACTTCTCACTTGAGACTTCCTCTTAGAATAAACACGAAGCTCAATATTCCGTTCCTTAGGAGCGGATCGTAGTATTTCTCCCCCTGTGAATGAATCTAGATTTTTTGGCATGAACAGGTTTAAAGAAGTGGCTTCATTGTCAGAAATTATATTGTGATCAATAATGACCATTGGTAGGGGTTTAGGAGATAACCATTTTTTTTTAGTTAAAGGATTGTAACACTTATAACCTCGTTGACTAGGAGCATACCCAATGAAGACATATTTTTCAGCTCTTGGATCTAGTTTAGAGTTTCCCCTATTTAAGTTGTGAACATATGCAATACACCCAAATTCCAGAAGAGGAAAAGTAGAGTAAAGTCTATTTTCAGGAAAGCATTGTTTAAACATATCTAAGGGTGTTGCATAATGCAAAACACGGCTAGGCAATCGGTTAATTAAGTATGATGCAGTCAAAACAACCTCACCCCAAAGGTATCTTGGCACATTCATTGTAAACATAATGGACCGAGCGACTTCTAGTAAATGTTTAGTTTTCCTCTCGGCGATACCATTTTGTTGAGGAGTGTTAACACACGTAGATTGGTGAACAATGCCTTTAGACTTAAGAAATTTCCCAAGGACTTCATTAAAAAACTCGGTACCATTGTCAGAGTGTAAGTATACCAATGTATTTGTGAAATTGAGTTTCAACCATGGTATAGAAGTTTTGAAAATTTGAGCAACTTCAGATTTTTCACGCATTAAATAGACCCAACATAATCAAGTATGAACATCAATAAAAGTTACAAACCATTTTTTCTTGGTAAGAGTTTTAACACAGGATGAACCCCAAACATCACTATGAATTAAGTAAAATGGTTTGGATGGTTGATATGGTTTTCTAGGGTAAGAAACCTTATTACTTTTGGATAAAATGCACTGCTCACAATGAAGTTTTGAACAATCCACAAACTTAAACAAATGAGGTAAAAATCTTTTTAAGAAATCTTATGACTTTTGGATAAAATGCACTACTCACAATGAAGTTTTGAACAATCCACAAACTTAAACAAATGAGATAAAAGTCTTTTTAGGTAAGAGAAATTAGGACAGGCAAGAGAAATTAGGATGTCCTAATCTATTATGCCAAAGCAAAATTTGTTCTTTAGCAGGGGTAGAACGAATACTACTTAAGCCAAGAGCTTCTTTATTCTAAGTAGTAGAGACCATCTATCAACTTAGCACTGTCAATCATCTTCCTCGAAGTTAGTTCCAGAAAAACACAATATGAGTCAAAAAAAGTAATGGTACAATTAGAGTCATGGGTTAGTTTGCTTACGGACAGCAGATTACAATCTAGTATTGGAACATGTAGGACAAATTTAAGGCAGATATTCGAGTATAGAGTTACTGAGCCTTTACCAACTACAACAACAAATGATCCATCAACTATACATATTTTTTCATGACCAGAACAAAGGTCATAAGTATGAAATAAATTAGAAGAACTGGTCATATGGTCAGATGCTCTTGAATCAATGATCCAAGGAGTGGAATTATATGGAAAGGAACATGGAACATGATAAAGCAGTAAAATCCCTACCAGTTTGCGCCACAGAGGCATTAGGAGCACTTGAGGATTTAGTTTTGGGTTTCAGAAGCTTCAGAATATAGTTTTTGTGAGAACTGTCCAGCATCCACCTCATGTGTTGATGGGATTTTGCGTGATTCATAGTGAGATGAATCGCTAGAGGAAGTTTTATTAAATTTCCCTTCATGTGATCCCTTCCTATTTGTTGGCTTTCCATGGAGTTTCCAGCATGTTTCACAGGCATGTCGTGCTTTATTGCAATAGTCAGACCAAACCCGCGACTTTTCCTCAGTCTTCCTAGTACGACTAGTAGTATTCCTAGCAACTAGTGCTGTGTTTTCAATAGTAGACGTAGGATTTCGTTTGCCAAGCATCACAAACCGTTTGCTTTCTTCACGTCGGACTTCTGCAAGGACTTCTCCAATGATAGGAAGAGGTTGTCTTCCAATAATCCTAACTCTAACCTCATCAAACTCAACATTAAGTTCAATTAAGAACTTAAAAATTCGGTTATCCTTTACTGTTTTCGAAAATAGTTACAGTCATCAGGGAATTTCCATTCATAATCATTAAGCAAGTCTAAGTCTTGCCACAAACATTTCAGAGAATTAAAGTACTTAATAACACTATCCTCACCTTGGTAGATCTCACCCAATTTGAGAGTTAGTTCATACACTTGGGACTGGTTTCCAAATTAGAATATATCTGATTCACGTTGTCCCATAGCTCCTTAACTGTGTGGTAACACATATAGTTGGAGCTAATACCTTCCTCCATAAAATTTACCAACCATGTCATCACCATAGAATTTTCAACATCCCATGTTCCATGTGTATGATCATCCGCTGTAGGTTCCTTTTTGTCACCAGTCAAATATCCAATCTTGCCTCTCCCACGGATGTACATTCTCACTGATTGGGACCAGCGAAGAAAGTTCTCTCCATTCAGTTGTATAGTAGTGATCTGAATGGAATGAGAATCTGAGGTAGTATTGTGTGGAGGTGTTTGAACTAGGTTAGAGGATTCACCAATGTCAGACATGGTTGACATAGATTGGCAGGATTAGAAACAATAGGTGGCGGCTAGGGTTTTTTGAATGTTTAGGTATGGCTCTGATACAATGCAGAAATTCTAAACTGTTGTATTTCACTCACACTTCATCAGTACATAGATACAAGGATATATAGAAATAGAGGGGGCCATTCTAGGAAACTAATATCTTTACATAATATCCTAATATCTGTACATAATATCAGATCTGATTTTCTAACTATTTAGGAGTCAATAATATAAAGGAAATATCCAACTGGATATTTCCCAACAATTAGGAGTCAATTACAGGAGTGTTTTAGTAGGAGTCCATTAGAGGAGTATTTTATTTTTAGTAGGAAACTATTATTTCTGCACAAGTTTTTGCTATAGTTATGTTAAAAATACAACTTAAATAGGAGTCTTTCTAAGAGTCCTAAAATAGCTTGAAGGAGTCTTTCTAGGATTCCTAGTTTAGGTGGAACTTTTATGTTTCTTTGCCTATATAAGGCTATTATGTTAAGACTCCTATTCATAAAAATTAGCTTAGAAGTAGAATAATTAAGTCCAATCTCGGCAAGCCTTCTCCTTGACAAGTGCTACCAGTTTTCATCATCAAAAATAGGTTTTGCGAAGAAGGGAACCAACGTAAATAAGTGAAAAGATATTAACTTTCCTGAGAATCGTCCTTGGACGATCCCAAGCACGGACACATAACAGCTAGCCAGTAGAACAACATTTATGGCATAAAGAAAAGAACAAACAGCTCTTCAGTATGAGAACACAGTTAATACCCTTTACGCCAAGTTGAGATTTAAGTAGATATGAATAAAAAAAATATTCCATAGACAACAGTGATAACTCATTCCAAAGATGTTCTTATTCATTAAATAACTCTAATAAAAAACAACCTAAAAAAAGGATTTGTGCATTCAATTGCCTCAAACATTAAATCCTTTACATTTAATTTACATTAGAAATTATCAAAAGATAGATGAAAATAAATTTTGAGAAGTAACCCACAGGAATAAACCTCTCTAAATGGGAGGGCTTTGGATCTTGGACTTGAATATTGAGGGAATTAAAATCATAATTCTACAGTTTAAATTTGCAGTAAATATGCATAGCATCTTGATAAAACCGAGTTATAGACAATTGCAATTCTTTTCCCCTAGAATTATAATTAGCATTTGTCAAAACTTACAATGTAATTATTCAAGTTAGATAAGCAAAGACAATTTTGAATTTTAATTCTGAAGAGCTAAAGACAATCTGCACTAATTATCCAGTTTAATCATGAAACTTCTGACACACAAATAATGAATTCAAAAAGTAGGAGAGTACATATTATCAGCAATGAACTTGCTTGGTAGTACTAAGAAAAACCCATGATTAGTTACTAAACCATTTGAGCAATATGATTAACCAATGTTAACCTTAACGGTATCGTGGTCCTCATAGACATTGTCCTCAACCTATTGGAGACATCCAATTTATTACACTTGCTTTAATTACTAGAGCCTTAAAAGGTTAAATATATTGAGAATCATAATCCAAACCTTACTATGCCTACTCCCCTAAATCCTTTCAGAACTTAATAAAAATTTTACAGCCAGGAACACAGATATATAGACAAGAAAAATTTTGCACTTATTTTATTACTCAATAATCTACTTTTCCATCACTTACTCATGAGCCCCTAATATTGAGTTTTTCAGCCACATAAATGTATAATATCAGCCATCATTGATGCAACCAAAATGTCAGTTTTCAACATACCATATAGAAGCTGCTTGGTGTACCAAAATAAACACCACGGAATTCTTACTTACTATAGGCATAGCTTCTCCAATCATTCTCCAAATAGGATAATTAGTAGTTAAAAAGTATCCTCAGACTTGTTGAGGATCATTTATATTAAGTGTTTCTACATCCCAATTGCTTGTTGGAGCTTTGCTAAGACCAATAAAATGTAAAGGACACAAGCAAGTTAAAGGTCCAATATGCCAACGACTCAATGCATGGCCACAATCTTCAACAACTGATCCAATATATTCCAATGTCTTGAAATCAATTACAGTACCAACACTCCTAATCCAACATTAACTATGTATTCTTACCTGACAAGCAGATTATTAAAATTATGTCAGCAAGAAACTAGCATTGTAGATTGCTTGAATTTTACAAGCATCATCAAGTCAAAGGTCCATAACCAGTTCATAGCAGAGTTAAAAGTTTAACACCAAAGAAGCCCAGGTATAACAGTTGAGAGATGATGGCAATAGGAGTACTGGTTTCAGTGATGTTACCCCACAATATCTTGGAAAAGCCTTGTGTTGCAAAAAAATAAGAACATTTTGTTCTCGCTTTGATTCTGAAAGTTTAACATTTGTGCTAACAAGCAACAGATTGGCACAAGCCCTTGGTATCCGCAAACATTATTTCAGTAAATTTCAATTTTTGACCATGGTCTCATTAATTACACTAATCAGCTAGAAATCCCTTTTGGAGCTCCTCCCAATAGTATATTCTTTACTACCAACCAAACAATGGCAAGAATTTTCATTGCAACCCATCATTTATATCCAATCAGCCACTTCAGGGAACGATTTTGGTTGTTTAAGCGCTGCCAATCCCCCCAGACAACAAGTCCTTGTGATCCATTCATGAGCAACTCCTCAAAAAGAGAGAGAGAGAGAGAGAGAGAGAGAGAGAGAGAGAGAGAGAGAGAGAATCGGCTAGCTGGTCATAAGATTTAAACGAGCTTTCTTAGAGAGCTTAAACCCCTGTACTGCTCACTCCTACAACCTTTGTTGACCTAAATGGCAAATAAAATTCCTCCCAAAACTGCTCCAATCTCAAAATTATAAAGAACTCATTTGTATCTCTAGCTTAAGGCAATTCCTCAACAACTATAGCTTCATAATAACATTACATATAACATACACTCAAAATTCCAATTAGGCAAGCTCGGTCGAGTCACCGAAACATTCTCTTCTTAAAATTGAATTCCAACCAAAAATAAAATAAAATCGAAACGAAACGGTTTCAGTTGTTTCTGGAGATTTCAAGGAAAGTTCAGGAACGAAAACGGCTATTATCCAAAGCAAGACCAACAGAATCCAAACACATAGAAACTAAAACGCAAATAGAGAAGAGAAAAGAAACCCTAACCTTCTCGTTCTTGAAGCGAGTACGGACGTTACCCAGCTCTTTATCGACGCGGAGCCTCTCTTGCTCTTTGTTCTGGCAATTACGAACGTCGCTTATGAATACGGACAAACCTCTCATTCCCGAAAGCGCCATTTCCCTATCAGATCCAGCAAGAGAGAGGAACAGACTCTCTCTTTCTCAGCTCCACCAATCACAACCTCTTGCTAATAACTCCAAACAAGCACACAGACAATGAGATCTATTCACATGAAAAAATTAACAGCGATCGCAGAGTCTGAAGATCTAAGACTTTAATTATGAGGAAAAAACAGGGATGAGATCGGAGATGGAAAATTTGGTTCTTCAGAGAGAGACAAAGAGAGTGGTTGAGACCGTAAGAGGAATGGAATGGTCACGGTGGGCTTGAGTAGAAATTTTGGAAAAGCCGTCAGGGCAGTGCGGGAGATGACTTTGAATTTGCATTTTTTAAGTTGCTTCCTTCCGTTTTTTTCCCTTTCACATTCACTTGCTGACTTTTCGAAGTCCTTCCTTACACCTTATTCTACTACTCAAGTGTCAATTACTATTAACTCCTACTGTTAGCTAATTAATAACCAGTTTAAAAGAGTGTATCTAAGCTTTGGGGATCCCAGTTTCTCCCGTCCGCGAACCTTCCTTTCTCTTAACCATAATGTCCTTTGATCGTGTTTGTTATTACTTATTAGGGATAACAGGTCTTTCTTTCCTTCATCGCTTGTTTGTAGTTAGTGAAAAAGAAAATTTCCACATTTATGTGTTTCTTGCTTTTTCCTTGTGCGATTAATGCATGCATGCATTTGGCAGCCCATTAATGTGATACTGTAACACAAAAGGCTGCTCTCTGACTCTGAAAGAGTTTGGCGCGCCATGTCTGTAGGATCATCGCCTATTTAAGTTGCCGGTCGGCTAATAAAATCCGAGGCAGGATGTGTCAATTACAATAACTAAAAGGAAAGGAAAAGCGATGACATATTTTGGTTTTTGCCAATGTGTACTATACACCCTCTTGTTGGGATTATATATACTTTTTCCTAGAGGAGCTGATATTTTTTAATTTTCGTTTTAAATAAGGAATAGAGGAAGGGCTGGGGTAGTACTAGCAAGAATCCTATCATCCTCATTCAATGGGTCAACAAACTATTGCACCCCACTCCATTTTGCCCAATCTACAAATTGCATACCGCCATAAATATTGTTGGCAAATCTCACACCCACGGTGAACGCCATTGCAACTGGTGGGGCTCGCTTCGCCGCCGGTGATGCCTCGACTAATCGCTCCAATCCGTTGATAATTTGGTAGCGAGTGTTGGAAGAAACAGCAAGGAAAACGCCTGATACAAATATAGAACGGGGTCACATACGTTGATAAATGGAAGGTAGTGAAAACACAATAAACCTCAATGAGAAGCCTTCTCATATAAACGTACTTTGATGATTCCCATTAATATAGTCAAATGCGAAAATCATAAATGAAAAACGACAATCTTAGTATATTCTGTAAACCCTAAACCAGAACTGAATAGAAAATTGCAGACTGTGTGGTCAAAAGTCTAGATCAATGCAATAATTAGAGAGTTAAAGAATTATGGAATTCAGGAAAAGATACCTACCCCAAAGAGCAGCACTTTTAACAAGAGGTGGGACGGGAATATCTTCTTCAGATTTTTTTATATTCCTGATGATACAAAAATAACAGTAACCAACATCAAATATAGAACTAAGAACCTTATACTAAGAGGCTAAACAAAGATAAGAAAACTACACAAATGACCAACTAAATAACTTTACCACCTCCTACCTGACAATGAATTGTTCTGAATTCAAGTATCAACAATCTATCCTCAAAAGTGCAACCAAAGATTTCATCATACAATTATGAAATACATAGAAACATACCGTTTTGCAGTCATGATCATATTAGCAATGCCTTGACCAATAAGTCCACATACGAATCCAACTGAACCATACAATACACCCTGCATTTAGAAAATGCAAAATTCAGAAATAGGAAACAGAAAAGTGGTAAAACTACCATGTCGGAATATACCATCATACTAAGGACTGCAGTTCTAGGATTCCCTTAAAAGATTTTTTTTTTATAAAAAAACATTAGTTATTGCACATAAATTAGATATGTATTACCTTATAGAAGTATGTAGCAACTCGCTGCCTCACAGTGAATTTACATCCTGGCCTTTCTGCTTCAAAGACACTGAAAAGGTAATAAACAGCAATGAGCAACGTAATAAATAACTGAAATTCTGGGTGATATTTGAAACTTTGTAAAGCCTTAAGACTGAAGTTGCAGTCATAATTCCTAAAGTCACCACAATCCCGGATAAAAGAAACAGGAAAATATGATGGCAAGCTTTCAAATATTACCTGGCATAGAGGAGACACCAAAAGGAAATCAAACCAATGAAATCATACCTAAGAGATTTCTGGTTCTAGAAAACTTGACTCACGAAGGATCATAATCGTTTTTTGCATTAAATG
Source organism: Erythroxylum gracilipes (assembly GCA_026413385.1). NCBI lineage: Eukaryota > Viridiplantae > Streptophyta > Magnoliopsida > Malpighiales > Erythroxylaceae > Erythroxylum > Erythroxylum gracilipes. The sequence goes on along the minus strand of JANZLC010000008.1, from coordinate 7,639,251 downwards.
TATTCGTGTTCAGGGTCATCTTTGCAGCATAATGCCAAATCTTTAGCAACCACAATCTGTTTGAGAAACATATTACATTTGAACTGCCGGGAAATTTTCATAACTTTAGCACAAAAAGGTATGAATTTCCTTACCAAGACAATTCCTAATTAAACCTAACTTCATTCAACATAAAGCAGTGACAGGAAAAAGAATGATAAATCAAATTATTTGCAAGCTCTAGCAATGTGGCTGAGACCTGCTAGGAAGAGCTGCACAAGCCTGGTGCAGACCTTCAAGCAAGCCTCTTGATCTTGGCACAGAGGGTTGTGGTTGCCCAATTCGGGCATAAGGGGCTAACATCCCAACCAAAGCAATGTCAACCACGATGCCAACCAAAAGATCAGCAGCATATAACTCAAACTCAGACCAGAAGTCCTTCCCTCTTTTCTGAACCTCAGCAAATGTTGCACAGCAAGAATCGATAACTATCTGTAGCATTCCATATTTAAATAAATAAGATTTTTGACAAATCAAGACAAACTATTTACTTTAAAGTAATCATTACCTCAGTTCCAACTTTAAAAAGAAAAGAAGGATCAGCCAGCATTCGATTACGCAGCAAACTGCAATATCTCATCAAAAACCCCAATGGCCAAACCGAACCCTGTAGTTATCCCAAACACAATATTCATACTAAAGTAGACCATCTTCAGGACACAAATAGTCGCATGAATTCCATCATAAACAAAGAACCTGCAAATCAAGGTAGCGAAGAAGGAACATCTTGCGAATACCAGTAGCCTTGGCGGCTTCCAGCATATCATTGGGAAGTTGAACACCTCGCGCTTCCGTCTCCTTTAAAACTTCCTCCAATCTCATTATTGGCCCAAACTCCTTCTCCTCCCAAGAGTCCCCGCCGTCATCAGAAGAATCTCTACCATCGCCGCCGGCGCCACCTCCGTTGCCACCTGAAAAGTCCTTACCACCACCACCACTACCATCAGCAAGGTCGAATACCGGAGGCTCCTCCTCCGACAGGCCTTTCCGAGGCAGATCATCAGCCGGCGGCGGGACGGAGTCGAAATTGGAACATTTAAGAATAAGAGTGGGAAGAGTGCGTATTTGGCTGTGACCAACTAATGGAAACTGGCAGAGGGTGGGGATGGGGTAGGTGTCGTCAGAGAAAGTGGTAGGGAGAGAAAGTTTAAGGCTTTGAGAACAAACTGACATTGTACTTCTCGAACCTTTACTTTTACTTGATGAAGATGATGTGAAGAAGAACACAACTACATAAATATGTATGTTCTTTCTATGGTGTCTTGTAATGTTCTTCTGTTGGAGAAAGAGGACCAACTAGGTTTTGTAACTATAACTAAAGGCGTGAACTCAAAAGTCTCTTCACTCTGAGTTGTTATTCAATGAGGCCGACACCAGCTGAATACGGAACTGATGAGTGAGTGATTTGGTTGGCCAAGACACAGATGGTGTTGTATCCGATGAAAAAATTGAAAACGAAGACTAACAGATTTAGCAGACGTCGCCTGAGAGATTCGAACTCTCGCGGGGAAACCCCATGTACTTAGCAGGCACACGCCTTAACCACTCGGCCAAAGCGACTACTGATAGATGTGTGTTTTCGTGACTTAAATTATATAAATAATTGGATGAAAATTTGGATTAGAAATGACAATAGGCCAAGATAGGTTTTTAAAAAAATTTAACAAAATGATGTTATTTTATATCTTCTCGTCAGTCAACTCAGGTCATAGTTAAGTTGAGCTGAGCTATATTTGTCATCCCTATGTTATTTTGTATCTTCTTATAAAGTCAACTCAGGTCAAAGTTAAGTTATCATCCCTAATTTAGATTTTATTTTAACACTTCATACCTGACAATTCACCCCTCAAATCCTCTTATCTATTACATAAATAGATCACTGAGATGAATTAGCATAAACTTAGTCCAGAATTAGTGATCCAGAGGATCGACTCAGAACAAAGTCAAGTCAAATCGAGCCATATTTCTCACCCTTAATTCAGTTTTTGTTTAACACTTCATACCCAGCAATTCGTTTGTTGCCCCAAGTTTCGTGCTGAGTCCCAAGTCTTGTACATGTATCGGAGCTTTTCTGGGTTCTAAATCGACTTGATAGCTTAAAATGCACGTTCCAACAATTCAAAGGTCAAGCAAATGAGCAGTGGATTTTGTGATTGTGAAATGTTATACAATGAGTGAGATAACTGTACATCAATACATACATGCTTGAAGGAGAAGCAAAAGGAAATGAAAATAGACAGCACATATGCTAACTACAGTCTGCAAATCTTCCCTTTGTATGGGAGCTCCATTCTAAATCTGATGTTTTGCTTTCAACCCCAGATTCGGGATGGAGCGTAGTGACTTGCAACTTATTCAAAGACTGCTATGACCTTGTTACTACCACAACATTTTCAGGATACACGGATACACACCCTTTTCTGCTTTCGCTTAATGAAATGCTCAAGAAATCTAATTATAGAAAATTACTTCAATGTAATTTGGAAGAAGCTGCAATAGCGATTCCATTTAACTTGAGACCACTTTGCAACAAAAGATTGAAATTCAACCGCCTTTAGAAAAGTGCCAAATCCTTCTATCAACCATTCCTTGGTTTCCATTGTCTGAAAAACTTTCTATTCTTATTGTTTTCACATGATAGCTATCCAAGGAATGAAAAACTTCTCCGGTGCCTGGACTGTCGGGAAGAGCGTGCTTTCTCTACCGATGCCCTGGGAGTATGTCCAGTGCTGTTAACAACATCAGGCTGGGCATCCATGGAACCTGGAAGAAGATTGCATCCAATTTTCCTGCTAACCAAGTGAGGGGAACTAAGTGAGCTGTGTGATTTCGTGACCCTCTTCATTTCTTGCTTTATTTTAGTAACCTCTTCTTCTAGTTCCCCAACTCTAGACCTCATATTTTCCATATCAACCTTTAAAACCTGGTTTTCACGCACAACTGAAACCCATCCATCTCTCTGCACAATCTGACCAGCCATGTCGGTTGGAGCAGTCCCTGGACCTCCAGGTGCACTTTCAGTATCCAAGACATGTAGACAGCTGGCAAGGGCAGTTCTCAGTTGCATCTGTTCAAAGAAGAGGACTTGAAGAATGACTCGAATTGGTAGTCTTCCGTTCTGGGAAGCATGCACACAAGCATCAACAGAGAGCTTCTGGTAGTCAATGATGTTGCAAAGTTCTTCCTTCTCTTTCTCTGACAGCCATGGATGTGACTGCATAGTTCTATGAATAATTAGATATGTTTAAGTTCAAAGAAAAGCTTGCATTTAAGTAGAAGACCAAACAAATCAAACCTTGAAGTATATATCCAGTGCTCTGTATAAACCATCATGTAAGGATCTCGAAGAATCTGGAAGGGCCTCTGCAAGAGAACGTATCTTCTTAGGTTTCAAATTAACATCAGAAGCAACCTCTGCAATATAGTTATCGATCAATTTTGCAGCTTTTTGCACGGGCTGAGAAGACAGTGAAGTTTCCAGATCCAAGGACAATGGAGAAAAAGATTCTAATCTTGATTCCGAACTCATAAAGTGGCCAATCATCCTTTGCACACAGTCAATATCATATAAAGCATTGGAATCAGAATAGGTAGGAATTAGAAGGCTGTCTAGGGTTGCCAATTCCAGCTGCATCCCTATTTTCCTCTCTAAAGAGTCCCTACATGTTTGATTGACATCCAATATCAGTGCTGTGCGGAGAAGCCCTAACAAAAATCGGCAAAAGGATTTACCCTTCTTTTCTGGAAGAAGTTTTTCAATTGTTTCGATTAAAACCCTTTGATCGACTGCAGCAGGTGTCAAGCTAAAACTGGCAACTGTTCTTGTTTTGCCACTTTGCCCGCAATGCCACCGGGCTAGACCTGGTAGGTACTTCCTTGCATAATACATAATTGCACCAGCCAGACTATCAGGTCTTATGCCTTTTGTTTTCATGGCGATGATTAATCTCTCAAACAAACCTACACTGAGGTATGAGATGTCTTCAAACCACCACTCAGATTCTGCGCTTAGGATTCTTGCTCCCGTGTTTATTCCATTCCACAGGATGCTACCTCCAGGACTCTGTAAACTTCCATACATCATCATGGGCCATCCAAACAAATTAGGATCAGTGCACGCCATCACAGATAAAGCATTCAAACATTTGTTTACTATTTGGAGCCTTTCAGCTCTTTGCATAACTGGGTCGGAACTTTGAAGAGCCAATATACAGTCCTTCCAGTTGCACATTACATTCTTATGGAAGAAATTCTCTGATTTTGAGAGTAAATTCCCTTCTCCATGTTCCTCTGTCATTTCAAGGTAGTCTGCTGCACAATACACCGCTACTATGTTTCTTGGGGTCAACTCCATCCGCATGCCATAGCAAAACTTTGCTGCTAGTAAGAAAGTGTCAGGACCACCAGGGAAATCATCGAGGCTTGCCGTTAAAGCCTTTTCAAGCGACTCTTCACATATGTGTGCTATCTTTCCACATTTTGCCACCAGTGGGAACTACATGGTGATCATATTTGATCAATGCTTAAACAAGGAAACTAGAAGACAAAACATCATTCATTTCTGTAAGAACTACCTTAGCCTAATAAATAATGGAGTCCAATGTTTCAGAAATAAATACAGACCAATTCTGCTGGAAAAATGCTAAACGGCTTGAACACTTGATTACATCAAATGCTAATAAAAGAAATCAACAAACTGAATGCAGACCATATATCTCAAAGACTGGTAATTCTGGTACTGGAAGGACATAAGCCACATACAAGACCACCCGTCTAAAATCACATTTACAATGTAAAACAAATTTCTTAATAAATAATGGATTGCAATGTTTCAGAAATAAATGGACAAATTCCATAGGACAAATGCTAAATGCCTTGATTACATCAAATGCTAATAAAAGAAATCAGCAAACTAAATGCAGACCATATATCTCAAAGACTGGTAATTCTGGAACTGGAAGGACATAAGCCACATACAATACCTCCTGTCTAAAATCATATTTACAATGTAAAACAAACAAATATCATTCTTAAAGAGCTCTCTCTTCTTTAAGGGAAACAAAAAGGAAGAATAGTTCATAAAATTTTGTCTTTTCTTTTTCAGCAATTAGATATCAAAAATGAGTCACCTGCTCGTTGCTGTATAACTCAGCAGTCATCAAGTTGAGACCAATCTGCAACAAATTCAATATAACTCTCCCTAAATATGCACTAAATTTAGTAGCCAGAAAGACAATACGCATTATAGTAGTACATGAATATGGCAACCAAAAATCATAATACACACGTAGAAAATGAAATTTGCCAAAATCCGCTACTGTCTACCATTAGAAACTTTTATAGCTGCTTAACTAAAAATCTTATTCGATTTGCACATTCCTTGTCTACATAGATGCCAAAGAAAGTTCTCCCCAACATCTCTCTCTCACTCTCTCTCTCTCTCTCTCTCTCTCAGGATTGCAGACCAGCCAGAGGTCAAGGGAAAGAATATTGAAAAACAAAAAGTTAATCGTTACAGGAGTCTGGAAACCCACATAGCATAAGCAAAGCATATTTGGTCATATTCTACATTTAACCCACATCCCTTTAATTAATGCCTTCACATTGATCTACATTTCAGATATCTTACAAATTCAAACTGGAATGACTCATCAACCCTATAAACTCAACTTCAAGAGTTTGAATGTTTTTGGCCTCTATGGCTGTTTTGACCACACAACAACTTGGATCACCAGATTAACTGAAGGATCTGCAATATCTGAAATTTGTCAAGTGAATTTGAAAACCAGATTCAGGATACATAAACCCACTGATAGTCTTTCATGGAGAGTCTCTAACAGGTTCTTCTTACAATTAAAATTACCGTAACATAACCTTAGAAAAAGGTAAAGGCTGATGCCAAAAGTTATATCAATTTGCTGCATTCAACTTTTTCACCAAAATCGCATCTGTTTGAGTCCATTAAATAATAAACAATATTACTGTCATGTTTGAGTTATTATTCTCCCATATGAATATGGTAATTTTTGCCCCATCCTTTCCTTGGTATATTTGGTCTTCTCTTACCATCCAACAAAATCATCAATCTGTCAAACTGTCCACAAGAACTGATCACTTAGGTCACTAGCTGACATTTATAGAAAGATAATCTGCTACATTGAGGAAGCACCAAGGCTAGAAAAATAGCCGACTAAATAGCAGCTGAGATTAGAGGGCGACCAAAATTGTAACATCACCAAGTTAACAACAGGATCAGGCAAAGTAAATGCACGAATTGATACATCACCATAAATAGATATCGGAAGAAAAATATAATGCAAGTGCGCATATGTGGACGCACATTAATATATATATGTGGATACATAACTTGAAGTCTGCAAAAGCAGGAACAGGTAAAGCAAAACAGTATTCCTAGATCCGAAATTCTACACGTGGTTTACCATCAGCTTACCTTATGAAGATGGAAGTTCAAGTCATCCACGATAATTGATATATCAGTTGGCAACCCTGCATTGCAGAACCTGCCAGACCCACCACATATCGAACTATCAGAGCTAATTCTCTCGAATTCCATAAAGAAAGCAAATTTCAGTAATTAATGACTATCGTGGTCAACAACTACCACTTTTTATTTGAGCCAGACAACTCATAATACGTACTGACTCTGCGAATTTGCCAACAAAATGCGATAGATATTGCTCTAATAGTTCCACGAGTGACAAACTACCATAGGGGAATTAGACTTAATTCACCACATCCTCATTCACATCCACCATCAATTAAGCCCACAAGATATGTAAGTTGTAAATAGATTTCTTAGATAAATACTTCACATACCAGTCATTGCCCTCTTTGCGAAACCCAGTAACTTTTCCTGCAGGGGCCATGATCAAGCTAGAAAAACGAAGAGAACCCCTTTCCTAAAAGCTCAATGGGGCACATATAAAACGAATGCCCACAAAAGTCCATGACTTCTACATCACGGTTTTTAAAACGGTAGAAAGTATCAGCCAAAGAAAAGAGGCACAAAACATAGGTAGTCTTAACGAGTCAACTGTGACCGTGTGGGCAAGTAATTGAAGTGGGCCTCTTTTACAGCTAAGGAAAACAACACCAAAATGCAAGCGAGGGATGTAAGTAAAAGGGTGTGTGTGTCCATGAAAAAAGCCGAATTTGCATGCCCAGTGAAATCCCCAACAAGAAAGCCACCAACCACAAAGACAAGGGACCATATTACTCTCGATGGACCAAAAAAGAAAACAAATAAAAGAAAGCTGCCTGAAAGAACTACCAAAAAGGGAGTATCTCACTGTGACCGTAACAGAGGCCGGAGATTATTAAAAGATTATTAAAAAAAAAAAAAGGCAAACCCAGTTCAGGACACAAAAGCTGGGAGGTGAAAGTGAAAAGCTTTGATGGATTGATAGTAAAGAAAGTGAACAAAGCACAAGATTTTGGGGCAATGGCCGGCTGGTGAATATAGTAGTAATAATTACGGAAGATTAAAGGTAAGAAGAGGGACAAAGAAGCATAGGTAATGATAAGAGTAAGTGAAAAAGAACTTCAACATTGAAGCTGTCTGACGCTTTTGTCGAACACTTCGCCTGCAATCATGCACGTTAATACGAAACGCGCGCGTTTCGGACGAATGGAACTGTTCCTTTTTTGGAGATACCACAACACAACAGAACGGTCATTCATAAATGAAAAGGATTTCAAAAAGGAGAGTTTGGAAGAAAGTAAATTGCAAAAGTCACCAAAGATTGCTTCCCTTTGCATTAGATAGTCTCGTATATTTATTGACCGCAATAGATAAAATAAAAAAATTTAATATTTAAAAATTAAGTTAAATTGTCATAAAATTAAAAAAAATTAAAATAAGACTAAAAGAGATTGTTTTTATAGATTAAAAAATTTTAAGTTTAATTTAAAAATTGTTGAGTAAACTTATTAATTTAAAAAATTAATCGATTAATTAATAAATTGATCCATTTTTAATAACAAAAATTATTAAAATAAATTAAATTAAAAAATTAAAAATTAAACAAAAAAAAAGATGAATTAAGATTTTTAAATTGAATGATTGAATTATTTAACCATTTATTGTTAGATTTGACATGTTTCAAGCTTTTGTTTATTAGACAATTGCGTTTCTAATTTCAATAAATAAAAAAATAAATGAAAGGTGAATGTATTCTTTTAATTTTAAACGGTGAATTTTTACAAGTACCCCAAAGTCAAGCGTCTAACTTATTAAATTATTCCTTCTTTGTATTTATTTACCGTCTTCAGTTTTATCTTATAGTGACTAACTCCAAGCCATCGTAATATAAAATCAAGCAATTATTTTGGAGGCCAACACGCAATGTTAGATGTCTAATGTGACAACTTGTTTGGCATTATTCAATCAATATCAAGGCCCCAACCATTCATCTCTCTTTGATCATAGTAAGGATTATTAGATGCTAGAATTGTTCGTATTAAGCAGTGGAGTTGAAAACGAGATTAAGAGTACGTTTGCACTAGCTGAGGAAAGCCTGAATTATTAGAAGTGAGTATGAGCAGGTAGCTATCAGTCAGCAGTGACACCTCATTGTTTCCATCAACCTTTTAATATACAGTCTCCATCCACGAAAGTTGGTCCACATTCTCGACGAATTACTTTATCTTCGGTCACTGAATACAGTAGAGTTATTGCCTTAGTACGCAGAATTTCTGAAATTAAATCAGTAAAACACATAATCTTATAGGTAAGGATTAGATAATCCTAAGACTTGGAAATTGGAATTCAGACTCGGTGAGGAAGAAAAGATACATAAGTTTCCTATCACACTGGTTCAAACATTTTTTTTATTTCAGTGTCACTTTGACTTTCTCAAGGGAACGAAAAACGTATAAACATTTTGCAGACGTCTAAGTAAACATTAAAAAAAAAAAGAGCAGGTTGCTGTTCCAATCTATGCCATGCCCTACAAGGGACCCAGTTTAGTTAAAATTATATTGAAGGGTTGTCTCAGCCCCAGGAATTGTATTTGTCAGTTGAAATTGACATACGCGGATAGTTATCGGTCAATTTAAGATACAGTAAAGTATTGTTGTGACGTACATTATAATAAACTAGCTTACACTGTCTGGATGGGTCCAACAAGTTTGTGACTATAAAGAAGGGTCTAGTCTTTGGTGGTTCATCGAATAGAAGGCTATGGGGTCTAGTCTTTGGTGGTTCATCGAATAGAAGGCTATGTAGTATGTATAGCATTTTCAGCCAAAAAAGGAAAACAAAGGTTAAAAATTAAAAGATTCAATGGACTTCTAATCTTTATGCTCATAATATCCTTAAAAATAAGTAATTTTAATTTAATTTGAATTAAATAAATTTAAAAAATTTTAAACGGATTATTATGTATAAACATATAAATCCAATTAAATATAAATGATATATTATAAATTTCATTAAAAATTATGTTCAAGTGATTTTTAAAACAATATGATTTCACTTAAAGTTCAAGTAATTTTAAAATTCTATTCAATAATGTAATCAAAGTTTATTCAATTAAAAATGTCATTTTTAAGTCATTTAAATGACATTTCTAATATGTGTGTGTATATATATATATATATACATCACATTACTTAAATTAAACTTTATCCACATTTTTTAACATATATTAGTTAACATTTTAGATAAATTGGAACCATATTAGTCTATTTAATTAATCTCAAATACTTGATTAAACTAACAAAGGTAAGCACCAAATTATAATTTATCTTGGATTCCCTTTCAGAAAAAATTTCAATGGAGTGGTTGAGAAACTAAAGAAAAGCAAGGTGTTACGGGCTGATGAAGACAATCATTTTGATCCACCCTCCACGTTGACCGTTATAAAAATGTAATCTAAATATAATAAAGGTATAAACATTACGAGTTGAGCAGCGTTTGGGAATTTAGGGGGAAGATAATGGTTCAAACGTCCACCACTAAAAGTCATATTTTCATTGAGTATGTGATTTAACCAGTAAAAAGGAGCAAGCAAAGGCTAGTCCGGTTCAAAGCAGATCGTTCAAAAGTGTTATCTGGCCGTCTGAAGACCAGATTCCAAGGCCTCATGCTCCGACCCAAGGACCTAGGCTGCAAAAGCCATTAATCAAGTAAAAGTGATGGGGTACTCTGAATAATTCTAGGACTTGGAAGAATCCAAAGGAAAAATTATATAGTGAATTCTATCTGGTAAAACCAACGAATGATTCTAAAACAAGCCTAATGATATCATTAGCTTCTTTATCCACAATTTGAATAGCAGAATCGGTCAATTACCTTCCACCTTTGATAGTAAATTGCTTCACCAAATCATCTCTCGACAACATAACTGAGAATGAGTTCTTTCTCCTAATAACTAGAATTGCACCTTATTCGAATCTTATGTGAATCGATAGCATACCAAAGTTCAAAATACATTCCAATCTTTGAAAGTACGATGGTATTCTATATGCTGTACGTTGAAAAAAGAAATGGATTAGCTCCGCTAAACATCCTTCTTTTATCAAGCAAAGGCAAATGAAGAGAGAGAATGAGAGGGGGGGAGAGAGAGAGCTAGCCACACGACACACGCAAGCCTTCTGGGTAAATCCGGGCACGCCGTGTAACAAGAACAATATACTTAATAATAACAAACCAACCACAAATAAACCTCACTTGATGCTCCAATAGTATCTAAATAATTCCTTAACTTTAACACCGTAGCTCACCTCAATAAAAAGTTTTCGGATTGTTAAAAGTGACGCTAGAAGGTTTGATCTGCCACAACTAATGGTTTCAGCCTTCAAAGTATAAGACAACAAGGGAATGCATCAATTTTAGAAATGCTCAGACTTACTCCCAACGAAAAGAAAGTATAAATATTAAACATTTATTCGTAAGTTCGAGTTCTAGTGTAGCCTTAGCTCAAATTTCCAATGTTGCATCAAGAAAACCGTGTTTCTTCTGTGAAATACTAAATTTTACCACAAAATGCATGCTCAGAAAAGACTCTTCAGAAAATGAAGAGCTTACAAGCGTTGGATTAATGATTAAGAAATATAAAAGGCTAAGGGGGTCAACAAATCAAATACAACACATTTACCTGGGTTGAGAAAAAAAAAAGGAATGACAGCTTGACATATTACAGCAACAACATATACTTGCCAAAATAGATCCTACTATCTTCTCAAGATCATACTCCTTAGCTAGAGTGCACCATGGAACTACCCATATAGAAAGACAAAATTCGTTGCGTACATAAAACTCAATTTGGGATTTCCTGGAAAAGAATTGGAAGCACCTGTTTGCACAACCAGCCCAGCCAAAAACATCCTTATCAAGTCACTGAATCACCAAACCCGCTCAGCTGGCCGTAGGCTTTGCCATAACCTTCTTAATGGCCTCAGCATATGTATTGTGTTGATACGTCAGGGTTGAGTCTAGCAGATCCCATAAGGATGTCTTGGGGTTCCAACCTGTCGCCAATACAACCAATAAATCAAGTTAACAAAAGGCTACAACAAAGGTATAAAAGATTGAAATATAGCCTATGGAAAAAGGCACGACCAAGCTGTCTATTGATGATGGTCATATCTGGGATTCTCTTGTCACTATCATCATATCCCTCCCCATAAAATTCTTTGGAGCTGATGTCAATTGTTGGTACTTCCAATGGAGCTTCTCCACTTACCTTTGAGTAGACCTGGTGACACATTTTAACCTCAGCATTTTCGGGATTGATTAAGAGAAACAATAAACATCTGATCACAATTTTCCTACCTCAGTCATCATTTCAGCAAGCTGTCTAACAGTAACTTCATTGTGAGGGTTGCCAACATTGAAAATCTGGCCATTGGCCCTGCCTGGATTTTCCTATAAAAGGTATACAGCTAAGCTACTCCATTGTCTAGACAATGCTTGGAAGCAGAGAGATAAGAATATTATAAAATACATACAATCATCAAGAGAACAGCTTCAATTGCATCTTTAATATAGACAAAAGTTCTCTGAGATTGACCACCATCCACGAGCTTGAGTGGCTCTCGTCTTAGTAGAGCCTGAAAGAAAGGGAATTGAGGATCAGAACAAGAGCCAACAGAAGTATCACACTAAGCACCAGCTACATACACCTGAAATCAAGTTAAAGGTTATTAAACTAACATTGCTAAAGCAGGCAAGGACTCTGGGTACACCCTCACTTGGACCATCAACACCAGGAATAAAATCCATCCTGGGTCCAATCCAGTTAAAAGGTCTCACAATGGTAAATTCTAATCCGTTTTCAGCACCCTCAGCTGTAATCAGTTCGCCAAAGAAGTTAGAATGCGTTATAAGTGTGTTTGTAACAACCCATCTATAGAAAAGATGATTACCATATATAAGTCTCTCAATCAATTGCTTTGCACAGGCATATGACCATCTTTGCTTTTCAATGGAGCCAAAAATGCAGGGAGAGGCATCTTCTTTCAGAATGTAGTATGCAGGATCCTGTAATGACATAATACTTGAAATAAAAGGCCACCTTACCACAATAAGTTGAGAAAGGAAAAATAACAATAAACAGTACTAGGAGGATTCATATTCAACAACAGCAAGTCACAATTAATCTCTTCTTAACATCCTTAAATTTCATGTTTGACTGTTAAGAATGTTGATGCCCAACAAAGTGAATCCCATGATGAAAGACCCAAGTGAAAAATCAACAAAGAAACATGCACAAGCAACTAAAATTCTTGAGTCTTCACTCAGAAAATTACCAACCTAAATATCCTTCATTAGATAAATCCATCATGCCTAAGCTATCAACAATAAATAGAAAATGATTTCATTGCTCAAAAAAACATATAAATCTCTCCACCCTAGAATTTTTTCCAAAATTTACAAAATCTGATCCAACTTATAATTTCACACCAGCTATCACAAGTGCTACTGGTATGCAAATACAGTAAACCTAACAGGAACACCATAAAACCACAACCAATTGCAACGAATAGGAACAGTCTTAGATGTAGAACACTTTTTCCAATTTTAAGCATCGAGTCTGATGATGCAATATCCTGAACTGCATACAGACAACATCCATCACAATAGTGAAAATTTACATAAACATCCAAATCAGTGTAGGATTTGGTCATATTGAAGAGCATGAACGAGGAGGAAAGGCAACATTGTTGACTACTGTCAAAACCTCCAGAAGTTTTGTAAATCCAAAATTTCGCGCATGCAGGAAAAATGTGGTGATACGGTTCATATTATGAGGAACACCTCTCCAGCAACAAATTCTAAAAAGAACTATGCAGTCATTCAAACAAATTATGATGCATGTAACCAAAATACCGCAAAAAAACAAATTTAATCAACTAATAGGCATAAACCAACAAAAGAAACATCATATAGGAAAGGCCTTCCAGAGACAAGTTGCTTGAACTGGAAAGTATAGATACAAGAATCTGCAAAAGCATAGAATTTTGTCTAGAAAAGGAGATCATCGAGTTATTGCACTAAATGGTTGTGACGAAAATGCATTCTAATACACCTAATATAGTTCTCAATAAGATATCTTGAGGAATCAACCATACTATTTTTATTCCCACTAAGTAAAGAGCACCAGATCTTGTCATCAAGAGACCACTACTAAACTAAACCGCAAATTACATAGACAACAATTAAAAAGAAGAAAGAAAATGATCATAGACAACAATTAACAAGAAGAATGAGAATGGTCATAGACAACAATGATGTCGAAGATTTACCTGACGTAGAGCGCTATCTTTAGGAAGAAAGCTCCCTATCGTTTTCCCGTACACTTCACAAGTCGAGAAGTGAATGAGACGTTTGTTATTCTCCGAACAGTACTTTACCTGATTATAACAAATCACATAAACTCAACATCAAATCACATGCATCAACTTCCAAACAACCATCAAATCGTACCAAACTCAACTAAAATTGACATAAACACAACAGGATCAAAATCATCAATGAAAGCGACACAAATTGGAAGAGCAAAACAAACAGGTAAAACCATAAGTGCAAACGTACCACAGGAAGCGCATCGATGAAGTTGCTGTAAATCGTGTCCAACGGACGCGTGTTGTAATCAGCCGGAGTACAAATAGCCGCCAGATTAATGGTCTAAAAACAGAATTCCACCACATTACCGCCAAAAACAATAAAGAAGCCATAAGCAAGAAAGAAAGATACATATAAAGATTGAGTGGCGGAGGAGAATTTACTAGATCCGCCATCTTGATGAGGCCTTCGAGGCGAGAGTCGTGTTTGATATTGATGCGGTGGAACTGAATCCGGTCGCCCCAAGACAAAGATTCACCTTCTAGAAGGTGCCTGATCTTGTCGTTGTAAACATCTAGGGCCAGGATCTTGTGTGCAGTCTCGCTCAAGATCTTCTCGCAGAGGTGAGAGCCAATGAAGCCTCCGGCACCGATCATACATATGGTCATGGGCTTTATCGGCCTTCCGTCCAGATCCAACCTAACCTCGGTCGCCATTGTTATCGTCTCAAATTCAACACCCTCTGTTTCTCTTTATCCTCTCTCTCTCTCTCGCTACACAGTAACGAGAAATCTGCTATTAACCCCTCTATTACGCGCGTGTATACGTGCAGTGAATGAAGCCGAGTGTCGGTGGTAACAGTGGTGGCAGGGGATGCGATATGAGGGAAAGAGAGATTTTCGGAATTTTGTGGGAAATTGAGGTTTGGGAGCGGGAGCGGGAGCGGGAGCGGGAGCGGGAGCTTTAAGCATTTAAGAGGAGAGAAATGAGGCCTATATTCGTTTGTGGTTTTGCATTGACCCCACTCACAGACATTGACACGTGAATCATACTCGCCTTCTTCTGGAGATTTTTCGATGGATCATAAATATAAGAATAAGATTGGTGAACATGTTCGGTTTTGATTTTGTTCTTGTTATAGTTTAGAACCGTTATTGTAAAAGGTAATTAAAGTGGAGAAGGAAGGATAGTTCTGATGCATTTTTAATTTAGTAATCAGGAATCACCGAATCAGATCAGACGCTACGATTGCATAATATTAGTAGTCAGCATGCTTAGTGTAGACTACGAGTTTATATCATAGTCTTGGATTGAGTGATATGATTGTGATCCATCTTCAACTAGTTGAAATGGTCCGTGTGCGTACATTACTTATCACAACCATATCTCTTAAATTTATGAAGATTTCAACCTCATAATTAATTATCTCATAATCATTAATAAATTTGTTCTTCATATACTTATTAAGGTTTAAATTATGATAGATGGGAAAAATACTTTTATCTAATAAATTTGTTCTTCATATACTTATTAAGGTTTAAATTATGATAGATGGGAAAAATACTTTTATCTGTAGTCAATCGATTCCAATTTTGAATTGTCAAATTTTCACTTCAACTTTTAACTTTTAACTTCGATTTAATTTAATAATTTTTATTATTAAAAATTGATCAATTTATTAGTTAATCGAATAATTTTATAAATTAATATATTCTTATAAACTAAAAAAATAATTAATTTTTATTTAATAATTAATTTTTTAATTAAACTTCAAATCTTTTAATATTAAAAACAATATTTTTCAATTATATTTTAAAATTTTTAATTTTATTTAATTTTAAGATAATTTTGAAATTATTTAATACCGGTTGAACATTTTAATACAGCAAAACAATGCCACATATTAGAAATTTATGTTGTTTTCGGAAAAAAGAAAATTAAGCTGTCTAAGGGTCTGGAGTAAACTAAAGTACCCTAGAGTTAGGCAAAAGTTAAGGAACAGACAGCTTGATGTTTAATCAGTCAAGCAAAACTTCAAATAGAGTTGTACGGGAGGGGATGTTCATATTTTCAATTACTGGCTTAACTGTTTAATTAGAGGACCTTGTTTAATACTTGCGAGATTTATATCCACAGAAATATTTACTAATTTATATGTAAAATGAAGTTCCTAACTTTCCATGAATAAAAGCGGTTGGTCTATAGTCTGGCAACATTGTCTTGTGATTGTGACTTCTCCTTCTATCTCACGACTCACACCGCTCCTCTTATCTTATCTCTTCATTCGTTTTTATTTTTTCCTCTATTATCCATGAAAAAAAGAATTAGAGAATTCCAATAGAATTTATTCCTTAATAATATTGTGTTATTCATAAGTTGCTAAAAAAATTCTGATATATAAATATTAGCAAAAAAAACCTTGAGTTGAAATTTTATTAACTCACAGCCCCTTAATAACACAAGGCGAAGGGTTTTTTTTTGCAGCAAAATTGCAAATATAAGATTAATAGAGTAACATTTAATATCTCAGGATTTAATTAGCTTTCGTATAACACAGGGGTCGCTACAGCAATTTTGTCAATTCCAATGTTCTCCCCCCGCGACACTTCGACCCCGCGTCGTCTCTACGCTCCAATCCCGGAGGAATCTCGTCCTGCTTACATGTCAGTGCATCAGCTTCCTCCTTCTATGTCGTTCTGAGTTCCTGTTGACCACCTTTTTCATGGTTGAAGCTTGTATATAGTCGTTTATTTCAGCCTTTGTTTGGATGGAAGGAAAGCAAGAGAAAAGAAAGGAAGAGAAATACAAAGGCTCTTCCTTTCTATTGTTTGGACAAAAATAAGCAAGAGAAAGGGAGAGAATGGAGAGGAAAGGGAGAGAAATTTAGACCAAATATATTTCCCACCAAATTGGTGGGAAAGGAAGGGAAATTTAAGACAAAGCAAGACAAGATAAGTAAATTACCATTGTATCCTTATTTAACAAAAGATAAACAAGTTCTATAATCAGGATATAAAGGTCTATAAGTTTCAATTCTCTCCTTTGATAAATTAGGAAAACAAACAAGGGAAAGGAAATCTAATTTCTCTTCTATTCTTTTCTTCTCTTTTCCCCTCAATATTTCCTTTCCTTTCCTTTGTCCAAATAAGGATCCAAACAAAAAGGCTAAAATGGAGTCATTTTAAAAGTTAATTATTTAAAGAAACCCATAAAATAATATTTCCCTCCTCTGCCACAAATCGTCGTCCCGTCTACCACAGAACACCATCCCTTCTGCGAACATTCAATTTGTTCATCCCACGACCGACAGCCCACCGTCTGCTTACCGTCTGCCACAATCATTCTCTGCCCAGCATCTCTCTCTTGTCCATAGTATGTTTTCTCCAACGATTAAACCGATCTGCATGTAAAGCTATTTTAGTCAATTGGTTAATTTTTCAGGAAATTTGCCTGTAGAAGGACGAGAAGATGGAGGTAGCTGCTACTTCTTAGGAAAGCAACACATTGATTGTCAGTTGTTTTTGTAATTCAAAAAATTGAGGTGTAGTTTCGTCCTCTCACTTCGATACTAATGCAATTGTTTTGTTGTGATGCCTTACTGATTTCCACCATTAGTCAAGGCTAAATGGCCTATTTGTAATGAGTATTCTACTGTCAATGTTTCGATACAATGCCTGCACAAAATTTGTTACTGAAGACTAGTTGCATTGTTATGTTGTGACATATATAAGAGCTTTAAAGAATACTTCAAATGTTGCTTACCACTTTTCCAGCACTTCCTCTACTGATCTTCCTTCCTTTTTACCTATTCATTTATCATCTTTCTTCCAGATGAATGATGCTTATCCATTTATGACACTATCACTCTGTTTGATTTATGTAAGTTGTACTTAATTATTAAAAGGGGAAGTTGTAATAATGAGTTTTACAAGCAGTGAAAAATGCTAACAAGTTATTTGTTTATTGCTCACTGTTGATGTGTATATGTGTTTGTGTGAAAATAGAATAGGATTTGAAATGGATATCAACATTATGTTGTATGTTCGATGCGATGGTTAAGTGTCATGCTGAAATGGTAAAACGTGACGAGGAGCGGTGCCTTATCCATCTAATTAATTATTCATGTGAATGTGTTTTTGTCATTAATGCTTTGGTTCCTTTACATGTTTAAACTAGTATATGAAATGGCAGAACGTAAAGAGAAGTGGTTCTTTTACACGTCATTAATTACTAAATATATAAGACACTCTTTGTGAAGAAGATAGCATGTATCTAACTTATGTTGTTTGGCTCCACGAACGGGTCATTTGGCCTCTATTGCTTAAAATTTGCACCTTATCTAATTTATGTTGTTTAGTTGAAAACTAACGATATAATTATTTGCTTGGCAAATATTGGTAAATTTTGAATTTCATTATATTAAGGGGTGTTGGAAAAACATAACAATAATATATATCTCGGGTAAGATTAAAGGAAGAAGGATATGGGTTCTGCTGAACTTAACACGTTAGTTCTAAAAGAAGTGTTAGAAGATAAAAGACATAAATAATATCTACGTTTTACAAATTTCTCAATAAGTTGATGAGAAGCTTAAAAGAGTTAAGTTTGCACGATGATAAGGACATGTTAGTAATGCTCCATTGTATGGAAGAATTGAATTATTGAAGTCTATTACGAGCATAGTTATAAGTATCTTACAACGGATAGTGAAGAATCTGATTCTGATCTTGACAATGACACACAACAGAATATAAGTATACATGATGTGTTGTTCCAAGTTCAACAGAAACAAGATGACGAAGACTTTTAAAACTAATACACAACAGAATATAAGTATACATGATGATGTGTTGTTCCAAGTTCAAGAGAAACAAGATCACAAAGATTTAATTGTTATGCAGATGAGTGAATCTAGAGATGATTCAATTAAAGATGAGTTATTTGTAATTGATGATGAAAATTATGTTAATATGAGAACAGAAAAGAAAAGATGTGCATCAAGACTATACAAAAAGGGTTTAAATGTGACAATATTGTGGACGAGGTTGGAATTAGTGAAAAGGATTGGAATGAACGGGATTATCATAAATATACGCAAAGACAAGAAAGAAGTTCACATGCTTACTGTAGTGAATATGAGGATAATGTTGGATCCCGTTTCTGAAACCCAACTACTTAATCCGAATCCGCGTTGGAAAACTTAGACTACTCCGAAAATCCCGATATAAATTTTTTTTCTTCATCTTAAGACCAACCTCATACTAATCTGAAACCTTCATACTTATGCATGATTAAAGTCCTCAGACTAACTCTTGTAAGATTCATCGAATTT
>JANZLC010000008.1:7580506-7592765 GCA_026413385.1 Erythroxylum gracilipes | reverse complement strand
GCTATCATTAGCGATCGAGGAACCCATTTCTGCAACAAGATTTTTGAAGCTTTGATGAAAAGATGTGGTATCACACACCGTGTCTCTACTGCCAACCATCCGCAGACAAGTGGGCAGGCTGAGGTATCCAATAGAGAGATCAAGTCCATATTAGAAAAAGTGGTGAATCCGAACTGAAAAGATTGGAGTCTACGATTGGACGATGCTTTGTGGGCATACCGAACTGCGTACAAAACTCCTATCAGCATGTAGGTTAGTTTTCAATAAGCCTTGTCATTTACTTGTAGAAATTGAGCATAGAGCTTATTAGGTTGTGAAGCAGTTGAACATGGATCAATTGGAGATTAGTAATAGTAGGAAGTTGCAACTGTAAGAATTAAAGGAGATTCGTAATGAGGAGTATGAAAATGTGAAAATTTACAAGGAAAAAACTAAGGCTTTTCATGGTAAAATGATTTCTAGGAAACATTTTTCTATCGGACAAAAAGTTCTTCTTTATCATTCAAAGCTTAAGTTATTTCCAGGAAAATTACGATCTCATTGGATTGGATTGTTTATTGTTACTAACGTTTTTTCTCATGGTGTGGTAGAAATATAGAGTTTAGATACCTCTAAAGTATTTAAAGTTAATGGACATCACCTGAAGCCATATTATGAAAACTTTTCGGTCAAGCAAGTGGAAGAAATAGAGTTGATACCCCTAACCTATTTCTAACCAGGTAAGTAACAAAACATGTCCAGCTAACGACTTTAAAGAAGCACATTTGGGGAAACCCGTAAATTTTTCAGGTTTGTCTATGTTATTTATTTCATAGTTTTTATTTTCATTTCATCATGTTATTTCATTAGTTAGGAATTTAAATTCACATTTTAATTTCTGTGATTTTTATTTTTCATCTTTTCTTTTTAAAAATTAAAAAAACAAAATTTTTAGCTATTCCCACCATTCCCCCTTATTTCCCCTCTCTTTTTTCCCCTCTTCTTTCATTGCACTTGTCTTTTATTATGTTAAACTGCAACTGCCGCACATCCATACTCAATTCTTGGGCATTAAATCACACTTACCATGCCTTAAACGCTTTCTATCCTAGTCTTCATCGACAACCCAACCACCACTCCTAACTTGCGATTTTGTTGATTGCATGTTGTCTTGTCCCATTACAGGTTTGTTTCACACATTAAACACAATGCCAAGGACCAAAAGCGACTTCTGCAGGTTAGCCACTCCAATACAATTTGCTTCATTCAACCACCGAACCACCCCCTGCAACAGTCCACACGCCAACACCTTGATTTCGGCACTTCCATAATAGAGAAACTTTCTTTAACTTTTCCTTTATATTTATGCTTCTTTAACATTGAGGACAATGTCGATTTAGGTGTGGGGGGATTTTATATGCAAATTTTCAGTTTTTGTGTGGTTTTATTGATTTTTGCGTGTGGTTATGTATGTTGAGCTATGAAGCTTTGTCATAGTATTTTGGATGAGATTGGGTATATGCATGACATTAAATTAGGCTAAGTGAGTTTTAAGGTGAAGCATGTTGATTGATTGCGATAACTGATCTTATAAGCTTGGTCAAAATTTTGACATTTGAGTAAGAAGGTAAATTGTGGAATTAAGGTGAATTCTTGAATTAAACCTGTGAGTGAAGTTTGAGCCTAAATGACATCACCTTTATGTCATGCTATTTCTTTGAATTGTGTGATGCTCCTCTATTCATATTGCCTTTAGAACTTGCATGGAACCGGTTTGAATTTGTTTGATCACATGGGATATAGAAATGATTAAGGCCTTTCTTGTTTTTACACCTTTTAGCTTAAAAATGACCCACCTAGTTGTTTTCCTTTTGCAAACACGTTTGAGCCTTTAACCTTGTTTTTTAATTAATAACCTCACATTGAAACCCAAAAACCCCATTAGCCTTACCCTATCACAAGTTGAATGAAGCATTGAGTAATTTGGGAATTTTGTTTTGTATTATGTTCTGAGATATTTTTATAGGTACTTCTACTCATATGTTTGTTATTCTCTCTTGTTGTATTGTTTTCCCTTGTTTTTAGGTTATTCGAAAAAAAAAGAAAAAAAAGAAAAGAAAAAAAGGAAAGAAAAGAAAAAGAAAAAAAGAGAGAAGAATAAAGTATAGCGGTACTAGTTAGTAATGAGTAATTGAAGTCCTTTTCATTTACGTTTATCTCAGAATTTTAATTTGTGTGTCTTTATTGATGCTTTGTAAATGCTTGTGATTAACCTCTTTGCCACTTTACCTTGCCTATGAACCTAGCCCCATTACAACCCTAAATAAAATCCTTATGATCTATTAGCTCGTGTGATTTGAATGATTGATAACTGGTAAAATTGCAAGCCTATGGTAGTGCAACATGTTAGAGTGAGATTTGAGAGAAACACTTTGCCTCAAACACTTGAGTGTAAGAGTGAAATCTATGAGAAAAATTCATTTTGATTTCATACTTGCATTTGAACAAAGATGTCATATTTTGATTTCGTTTATTTGCATTGGTGAAAAGTAATTATGATATGTGTTGCAACTTAAGTCTTATTGGCCCAAATTAATGGATTGTATGCACTTAATCTTATGAAGGATGAATTGACTGAGTGTAGTGGTTTGACATATTTGCTCGAGGACGAGAAAAGGTTTGGTGTGGGGGAATTTGTTAAGTCATCAATTTGTACTTATTTTATACTTAATTATCTTTAATGTTTTGATATTATTATCCGAAATTAATGGAATTATCTTATAATTGTTTACATATGATTTTCAATGCCTTAGAGATGAATTGATTCAAAAAGATGCAAAAGAATGAAGAAAATCTAAAATTTCATGTTTGACAGCAATTCAGTGACTAAGCGTAGGCACGTCAAAAGATGGAATAAATCTGTAGATCAATTCTCAAAAGTAAAATTCGAGATTCTCACAATCTTTAAAGATTATATTGCCATCTTTCAAGGGGATTGACCACCTGAAATTGGGGGATACATTATCTGACGAGAATCAAGGAAAGATAGAAGGGAAATCGGAAAAATAAGCATAAAAGGAGAGAGGATCACTATTCACAAAAGTTAGTTTTAGATAGATTTTGGTTCTGCTGTTTTCTTTCCAGTCTTTTACATTTTTTGCAATTTCTCCATTAGTATTTTCGTATTTTTCAATAAAGAACCAGGGATGGAGACTTTATGCTTTGTTATTTCTTTTGCTTTCAATTCTATTATGAGTAGCTAAACTTATTGTCCTAGTTGAGGGGATCCGTGTTATCCGCTATTATGTGTGAGATGTTTTGAATAAAGTTTATATTGTTAATGAACATTGAATATCTTCTGATCTACTCTTTCTAATTGAATTCGTTGATTTCTTGGTGTGCAAATAGGGATTAATTTGTTTAATCGCTAGATTAACGGAATATGACGTTTAGTTTTGCTAATCACAAGTAGCAGTTAGGATTACCTTCTCTACATTAGAGTCGGAAAATTCTAAGGAGATATTTACTTGATTGATTACATGTCGTACATGTATTTTGCTTGCTTATTAGTTCTTGATTCGTAAAGCTATTATTCAATTAAACCTATGATCGTATCTATGTTGTTGTTTAATAAAAATGCTAGGATACATGTTTCTAGTCATGACAATTAAGAGAAAATATCCCCAATGAATGTTTGTTAATGATTGCAATTTTATATCGAGGATCCATAATAGCGTGATAATATCGGTGACTCGAAAACTAAGGTATTTTCCCATTAATTTTTTAGATTCAATTATTGCTTTTGATTTGTAATTTTTCTTATATTGCGTGAATTAAACCCCTTCCCCAATTTCATTACTTTGTTCCATTTGAATTCGTAATTTCGTTACCGTTAAGATTCCTCATGAGAACTATATCCGCTTACCACTACTACATTAAAGTGTATTAATAGAAGTGATTTCTATATTTCTGTTGTGATTTTTAGCTTTTGTTAGCTGTTTTTGGTTTTTGTTTTTTCTTTAAAAAACAAAAATCTGTTTGGTTGAGATTTGTAATATAAAAACTGAAAACAAAAAGCTTTTTTATTGAGTTTTTTAATAAAAAACTGAAAACAAAAACATGTCTAGTCTTATTATCATGTTTCTATTTTTCTATAATTATACTATTACTTGTAATAATTATAATATAATACATTTTATTTTAAAATTAATTAGTTATCATTATAGCTAAAATTAAATATATGCAAATCAAATATTATACATTAATTGTATACAATAAACCCACCAAAACAAAACCCAAGCAATCATAATAATTTATATGAATAACTAACACACTCATCTATCTAACAGACATATATTTTGTGTATCTAGAACCACCAAAAAAAACCAAGCAATTATAATAATTTCTGAATAGCTCACGTGCAATCAATTATAATAATTTCTGAATAGCTCATGTGCAATCAATCATAATAATTTATGAATAACTCAAGTACAAATAAAGATAGGTACAAACAAAACTATTACTTAAAGACAGGTAGCAGAGTAAGTTCACTTTTCTAAATAATAGTAAGAAATGTGAATAGTAGGCTTTAAAAAGTAATTTATGCTTGTCAAGTTATCAATTTGCGTTTATTTTGTACTTAATTCTCTTTAATGTGTTGAAATTATTATTCAAAATTAATGAAATTGTCTTATAATTATTTGCAGATGATTTTCAACACCTTAGAGACAAAATTGAATCAAAAAGATGAAAAAGAAACGAAGAAAATATGAAATTCCAAGTCTGGCAGCAATTTAGTCAATAAGAGTGGGCACGTGCAATGATGAAAGTAAATTTTCAGATCTACTTTCAAAATCTGAATCTGATTCTTTTGAGATTCTCATAATCTTTTTGAAGTAAATCACATGTTAGTATAAACTTTATATTCGATATACAAAATGCATAAAAGGGGGTTGAATTGTGTATCCTTTTCGATGAATACAATCCCCTTTTCAATTTCTTTGTAAACTTGCTTTTTGAAAACTATTAAGTAAGAATATCACGATGTATTGCAATGAACTTCTAAGTACTTATATAACAATAGACATTAAAAGTTGAGAGATGAGAGTAAGAGTCGACACGCAGATTTATCCTAGTTCACCCCAAACCATGGGCTACGTCCAGTCCTTAGAATCCTTTATGAGATTTCACTATACTTCTAAAAAAATACAAGTATTCTTTTCACCGAGCCTCTTTAGGTCTCTTACAACAAGTATTCTTTTCTCACTTAGCCTCTTCAGGCTCTCAGCTTTTCTTCTTTCTTACAGAAAGATGTTTGCAAGCTTTGTTACAGAGAATAATAGCTCTAGAGTTTAGCACAATGAATACAGTGTTTCTTAGCTTTTTGAAATCTCTAACTCTTTCAAAATCACTAACTTTTTTAACTCTTGTTACTTTTACAGTCTTCGACTCCGACTCGTATTTATAGCCTTCGTGTTCAACTGCTTCTTCATAACTGCTTCTTTCTTCTTGAATCTTGTTCTTTGAAGAAACAGTTATTCAGTTGAGTTATGTAACTAACTCAAATTGATTAATCATCCGACGTGATATCAGGTCTTCGTCTTAGTTTTGCTTCAACTTCCGCTTCGTCTTAGTTTCCACTTCGTCTTAGTTTTGCTTTAGCTTCCACTTCGTCTTAGTTTGACGTCAGCTTCGTCTTGGTTTAACGTCATCTTCATCTTAGTTTCGTCTCCTCTTCGTCTTATTTTTGTCTCCGCTTCGCCTTAGTTCTTTGCATCTTAGTTTTGCGCCTTACCAAAATGGTTCATCTCTTTCTAATATTATTATTATTTGATTTTCATCAAAATTATTAATCGTAAAGTCATTTTGACTTAACATGATCTTGATGTGCCTTGATGTTCTTTTGTTTATGACTTGGTCTTCTCTTCAATAGCTGCAAATTTTAACTTTTCTTTATCAACTTTGTAAGTTATTCTCTTGAGTTTATGACTACATCTTGTTCTTATATTGTTTCTCTTAAAAAAAACTCATTGGTGGTATTTATATTTTGTTATCATTAAAACATCAATTGAAATCTCCTTTGGTTCAATAAAAGAGGAATTACAAGAAAAGCTAAGTCATATTAGATGCCCAAAAAGTCAATATAGTGGAATATATACAAGTGCTTGCCATCACCTCCTTTGTCTCTATCTATTTTTTATTTGTCTTTGTTAATAATGATTAGTTCTAATAGGTAACAAGGTCCAATAAAAACATAACTATAGCATGACCTCACTTTCCAAATCTATGTCAATAATAATAAGGGAATTCATTAACCAAAATCAAATAAGTTTGTGAGTATAACAAATATGGATGATAATAATAGGAAAACATTGTATGAGGAAATAATGTAAATAAAGACAACCCTATTACTATTCATCTTTCCAACTTATCCATTCACTATCTTCTTGTTTATTTTTGGTTTCTTCTCCTCTTTAATAATAATAACATGATAATAATAGGATATTACTATTTTGGCTTATTTGATTTTGGTTATTCATAATCACCTCCACAAATTATTACTTTAAAGTTGTAAGCATAAGTTATTCATACTCTTAACTTTCATATTCACTAACCAAAAAATTAGTTTATGAGTATAACAAATATGGGTGATAATAATAGGAAAACATTACTATTTTTGGTTTCTTCTTATTGCCTTATTTAGAACTTCCTTTATAAGGCAACTTCTTTCAATATATTTTTATCATATAGACATATTCTTTTTAATCAACACCATATTCTAAAATTTTTGTTCAAGCAATATTTTGGATGTAAGAAAATCTCCTTTACCTTTCAATCCCTCTACTATAATAAAGAAAAGGAAAAAAAGGAGTAATATCTTCACCGTTCATATTACTTCACAAGGATATTACTTGAAAGCTACTTTGGTTTAAACTTATTGCTTGTGCTTATACATGTAGCTGTATTTTTATTGATCCTTCTTTTAGTTCTATAAGCATTACTTCACTACCATTCTAGTTCCTTTCACTTCTAATACGCATCACAATAACCATTTTAATATTGTTTCTAATTATCCCTTTTATGTCCTATAATACAAGAGATCTAATTGATAATTATGTTTAAATGAATCATTTTCCTTTTGATATATATCTAACTAAATATATATAGTTGCTTTTCATCAATTTGCAATGGAATAGGATGATCATTTATATATTTGACTTATTGGGGTCTTAACTTATGATCTTAATGATAGCAAAATATATAATTATTATTAATGATTTTTCTTTTAGTGATATTATTAACTCTATTATAATGTAATCAAACATTATGTGAATGATGAAGTTTAATGTAAGGGAAAAGAGCAAAAAAGTCAATTGAATAAATTGAAAATTCAATGGATTGGAGAAAATGAGTAATATGGAGTACATATGCAATTAAAGTGAGGAACCAAGAATAAAAAGGACTCAAACACGTAATTTTTCTTGTAACCTTACGTTGGTCATTTCAATTAACTAGAAATTCAATCATTGCATGATCATTTTTGTACTTAGGGCATATTGCATATACTTTATCATAATTAAAAGGAAATTTAGGAATATTTTAAAGTAAAGTCTCTTAAAGAATCAAAATAATTTTTTAATCAAGTTTTTGTTTTGATCTTTGAAAGAACTTGAGAAGTTTTGAAAAACTTAATTTCAAGTGAGTTGGTCGACCAATGTTAGGTTTCTAGGTACATTAGTCAACCAATATAGGTGAGGTCAACCAATTCCTCTTAAAAGAAAGTAAGTGTCGTGAATTTATAAACAAACTAGTCGATATATTGGTAGACTAGTATGACAGATTAGTTAATCAATATAGCACATTGATCGATTAGTAACATATTGATCAACCAAGATGCTTACGTGGTCGATCAATATGATTTGAAAGGTAACAAAGTTATGTATCATGAATTTATATTAATGGTCTATACATTATTCAATCAATATAACACATAGTTCAACCGATAGGTCAAAGTGGCCAACTAATGCTCCAATTACTAGTCATTATAACAACTAACTTTTGTTTCTAAAATAGGCCACATATAAGTTAGTGAGGAGGTTGGATATACAAAAAGGTTGCTAAGAGTCCTTAGAGGCTGGAGAATAAATGTTTGCATTAAATAATACATATGGAGCCTTTGTTTGTTGATACGAGTATGAGAATGAGTTTTTGAGTTGTATAATTATTACAATTGGAAAAATTGCTTAGAATATAATTTGTGAGAGTTCTGCGTGACCTTAAACAAGATTTGTAAAAGTTTACTCTTCACTCGTAAGAAAGAAAAGGAGATTACAAGGTTTCCTCTTCATAAGTAACAAATAAAATATTATATAAAGTGCTGCTCTTCACAACTTAAGAGAAAAATATAGTAAATTCTTAAACAGGATAAAACACACATCCTTTGATTTACAAAACTTCCCAAACATATAACACATAATAAGCGCACGTCCATCGATGAACAAAGAAGACGACACTAGCATCAATAAAAATTTCTGATTTCTTTACATACAAAAAGTGTCAAGAAGATGAACACAGAAGAATAGTCGATGCTTACCTGATGGAACGAAAACAGATGACCCTAGTAGCTGTGAAGGAAAGCGTTTGTCAATGGATGAAGCCAGTTGAAGGAGAAACACAATGGACGTAGTAACATGTAGCCGCGTAGGTATTTGCTGGACTGAGGTTGTAATTTCATTAATTTTTTGAGGGTATTTTTGTCATTAAATTAGGGTTTGGAAGGCAAGCCATGTCATTTCATCCCTGACCCCCCAATTTGGGAGGTCACAAAATATTAGATTTTGGATGGCAAATGATGGCTTCCAAAATCATTAATTGTCATTCTATCATGTTTTAAAATAGACTCACAAACAATGGCCTGAGTCATTTGGGCCATTCCATTCCATCCCTCCACTCACATCTAAACATATCCTAAAAGTTTAGATCCGTTAAATTATTTTTTACTTTCTACATATATTTAATAACCATCAAATTTCTAGTTGACTTAAAAATAATTGTAGTCTTCTTATCAAATCTAGTATTATGATTATTGTGTAAAGCATCGTACACTAATTAGTATTTACTTGGAGTTATGTGTGGTATTTTGTATTTTTATTATATTTTTTAATGTCATAGAATAATTTCTTCATTAACATAAATACAAACTTCAACTTAATGTATTTTTAATTATGTTTCAATTTTATTATTTTATTTATATTAAAATTTATTTTTAAAATATAAAATATACTAGTTATTTAGTGCTATGTATCAAATCCTCGTGACAATTTTATGTATATTTTTGTTACAAGTAATTTACCTAATGATAGTTACAATAAATTATATTAATAATCTTATCTTGTATTTATTATTATATTCTTTTTAATAATTTATAACATAGTTCTTTATTGACATATATTTTAAGTTAATATATTTTATAAATTTATTTAATATGAAACTTTGAACAAATCATTAAAATCTTGGCTGAATTTTTTTAGTATTTTAATATTTTAATTATCATATCAAATATAAGTTTAGAGTTATTATATTGTTTAATTACATTATACGGCATGTCACATGACTATCTTTTTAATTGATACGCGTGTTAAGAAAAGAAAGAAAAGAACTTAATAATGTTGGACGACCTGTCGTCACTTTGGATTCCAATCTAGGGGAGATGTTGAATACCTAATAGCATTAAAATTGAAAAGTAGTACGACGAGCTGGTTGGATTGTTGTAGTGGCTGTTCAGTTCAGTGGTTGTCGCCTGACTCATGAGCTCACACACAAGCCGGAGTTGAAGGAGGTGAAGTGATTGTTCAGTGGTTGTTGAAACTCGTCATTATTGAAGGCTCCAGTCTACAATTTTTCTATCATATTACCATGACCATTCTAATAAGATGTGACCAACTTCTATAGATATCACATCATATAATATCTCGTTATGATACATTCTAATAGAAAAGGAAATCACTGCTTCGTAATAAGCAGACCTTACTTCTTTAAAAGGATAGTGCCAGCCATACGAGTGAAAGTCTGTGGCCGATAATCATATTACATATATTTTTATGAATTTAGTATCTAACATAAAATATGTTTTTTTTTTCCTTTATTTCTTTAGCTTGTTCTCCTTAATTTGAAGGCTTAGCACTCTCCTATTAATAAGAATGGCAATGGATCGGATGACTACATACTGTCTACAGGTCTCATCCGTTGGCAGTTGAGAATCAATGGGTACCTCAAAAATTTTCCGGAGTTTAGTTCCGTGTCGTTGATTGGAATGTTAGTCTATGTTTGGCGTCAGTGGCGTTGCTTGCTTCTGGTCCTTGGAGAAGACCTTTTGCCTCTCAGGCACTTTCCTGATCATGACGATACATAGGATCTTATTAATTATGGTGGACTAGACTGATTTTGATACTACAGTATTGTGATTTGTCGTATCCTTCATTTCTCCAGCGCTGCCACGGACTTTTCTACATAGGATCTTATCAAGTATGCTGGACTAGACTGAATTTGATACTGCAGTATTGTGATTCGTATTATCATTTATTTCTCCAACGCCGCCTCAGACTTTTCTGGTTCCAAGACTTCTTGATAAAAACTATTTTGTCTTATCCTTCATTTCTCCAACGCTGCCTTAGACTTTAGGTTCCAAGACTTTTCGGCCTCAGAGCTTTCTGGTTCTAAGACTTTTTGATATAAACTTTATTATCTCAAGTTTGATTATATCGCTTATTTTGATCAGTATATTATATTAGCTTATTTTTGATAAAATTAACTATTTAGTATTAATTATTTATATGTAAAATAACTTATAAAATTATGAGTTTAAAAAAATTATAAGGGTATAAATATTATATATCTTAATATTTTGTTGAATATTTTTATAAAAATTTAAATTTTAAATATTTAATTCTATAAAAATTAAGTTTATAATTCTAATAAAAAAATATAGAACATATAATAATAATAATAATAATAACAACAACAACAACAACAATAATAATTATTATTATGATAATGATGATACATCCAAACATAAAATATAATTGTAATTAGTTATAAATTGACTTGCAAAAATTATTTAATATATAGCTTTGTTTATTTAAGAGGTATAATTGATTTTTCACTTCCACATATTTATCTAAAATAAAAAAAGCTACTCAAAACGTTGCTATTGTGCAGCTTATCTAAATTCAACTTTTTTTTTTATATAAATCAGCTAACTATTTATGTTCTTACCAAACAAAACTTATTTCAAACAGTTGAAAGACACGAATCAGCTAATTTTTAGCTTATTCGATGTTCACCGAACATATCCAAAATTTATGCCCCAAATGTTCCATCATATGAAGAACTACATTTAACTGTCCAATTCTTTAGCAGATTATGTGTATTATCTATTCCAATAATTCTTTTCTTAACGACTCTTTACGTGTTCTATTGTGACCGTATTGTGACCATGCAACTACTTTGATTTTTCCAGTATCATTTTAAGACAGATACCTTGTTAGTGGATCCAGATTCTCAGGTAGACATCAGATTCTACCAATTTGCATTTGTTGTAAATTAAAATTCGAATGCATGTTTCTCAGTTCTGAAATACATTTTCCACTTGCATTCACTTTAGGATACAACATTGCTAAATTATTTTGGATTTGTTTTAGCATCAAAATTTTCAAGTTGTACCAGAATGATTACATTTATGTTAAAACTGGTGCCTACGATGGATGCCACTGAAAGGCTGACAGCATATATATTCTTCATACCTGATTTCCCAATCAGGGTTGCACTAAGCCAAGTGCCCTGCTAAAGAATAGTTTTCTAATTTTCTCTTGTTTTACACCAAAGAAGAAGGTTTTATAAGTGGGAATTCGAAGTGTAAATTGATCAGAATGGTATTTCAGAGCTTCTAGTTTTATTCTTCATTCTTTCTCGTCAAATTTCTCTTCATTGTTGGCCAAAAGAGCCTGTGCTCTAATACACGTGATATGTGTAGAGAGAGATGCTCTACCATCTCTCTAACCCCTTCGTTTCGTCCCTTTCACCATCTTGCCTACTTTCTGTTTGTCAAAAGTCCTCTTGGTTTATTTATTTACTGAACAGTGTGTTGAGTGAGAAAGCTTCACTTTGACTTGCCATTTTCTTTCTGGTCTCTTCTTCCTCCTTTACGTCGTGCTCCCCATGGCGTCCACTGACCTGGAGGGCCACCTCCAGAAGCGCAGTCGAACTCGCAAACGTGAGGAGG